>CAUOFW020006168.1:2654135-2723371 GCA_963454935.2 Ilex paraguariensis | reverse complement strand
GGGGGGGGGGGGGGGGGTTGTAAAAATATACCATGTCGCTTAAACGGAAACAATTAGGACCATTATATAAATTTTATAAACAATCAGCGGGCAATGTGTTAATTAGGCAAAATTATGTTTTCATATTTTCTACGCAAAACTCATTCACAGGTCAGCGTGGGCAAGTGCCCTTCCAACGTTGCATGGGGCTCTGCCACTGCTCATAACCCTCAAATGTTCTATAAAATTCCTCTATCTACATATCATTTCTTTGAATAACCCTACAAGATCTATGCATCTTGGGGAATAAGCCCCACCACCACCACCAAAAGAAAGAATAAAAGCAATACCAAAAAGGAAAGAAGAAAATTCCCTGTTTCTTAAAGAAGCCCCAAAAACCTCATAGGGAGGCAAATTCAACACTATCCTAAATAATGGCTTTTCTTTCTAGAATGTCCCAATATATTTTGTCTACTCACAGTTGTCAAATTGTAATAACTACTAAACTTCCAATTTATCATTTTGTACGATGATAACTACAAGATAACTATTAACTAGACCTTTCAAACTACTATTCATATGGGGGGCAAATGTGGAATGCTAAATGCTTGTCAACATCATGAAGGCAAAGTAAAAGTAGACAGTAATTTGGCTAAGATAATATGCAGTGTAATTTTACAATCATTCTTCCCTTTGCTTATAAGTGGCAAGGAGTGAGTGAAAAGGTTATTTTCAAGTGATTCTCTTTTGACCGGAAGGATATTTCAAGGCATGGAGACCTCTGTATGTTAAGCGTGAGGAGGAGTTGCTCATGCCTTTTTTTTGGGTTGGATATGGGTGCCTCAGAAACATCTCCAACTATGTTGAAGATATCATTGTTGGAAATTGGAGCAGTTAGAAATAGTTAAATCTTTACAGAAGGAGATCACCGAACTGAAAGCAAAGATGTCAATGTTTGACATCAAAGTTGGCAATAATTTGGCACGTCAAGCCCATCTCAATTTACTAAGATGGACATAAGGTTTGTAAGCATTAAACCCTCTTGAAGTGGCAATTATATATTAAGGACACTATGATTGTGATTTGTTTTCCTTTTTCATTTCTTTTAGTAAATGTCTCAACAATTTCTATCTGTGAATTTTTTTGTTTTGATTTCCTTGTGTGGCAAAAGTGTTGTCCAATAAACTCTTACAATAAAAAATTCAATATACTCAAGAAGAAAGATGAAAAATGGAGTGAAAATATGAGCACTTTGTGTTTCTTGGTGCCAGTATTTTTTTTCAGAAAACAATTGTTTTGAGTTAGTAACAACCCTAGTCTAATTTAGTTTTTTGTAACATTTAGATATGGAGAAGGAAGATCTGCTTCTTGATCAGTTGCTGCATTCAAGAAGTGTTTCAATGGAAGAGTTGAGAGCAAGTCGACAACAGGTTATCCTTGTGGCATCGCTACTTGATCGCATACCTAATCTTGCTGGATTGGCACGGACATGTGAGGTTTGTGTGCGGATGAGTGGTTGTGTGGTGGTTTTTTTTTTAGAATTTTGACAGTTCCGTTGAGCCTGTTTCCTGTTCTATGTCAATAATGGCTGGCAGGTATTTAAAGCAACTGGTTTAGTCATTGCAGACAAAAATGTACTTCATGACAAGCAATTCCAACTCATCAGGTTTTTCAATAGTGCTCTACCATCTGTTCTGTGACTGTGCATGCCCCATGGCTTTCACATTCCAAGTATTCTTATTTTCATTTTTGTCCACTTTTCAATTTGTGGATCTCTGTGCTGGGATGAATTCTGAAGTGTGAATAAAATTGGCTGGCCAAGTGTTGAGCAGTGGTTGGATTGTCTACATCGAAATCTCTTTTAAAGTCCATGCAATAATGTCTTTTATTAAGGAAAACGTACACGGACTCCATTGGCGTCATAGTTCTTTGCCTTCCAATTGATTCACTTTTTGTGGTAGTACCTGGTTATGATGATTGAACCTTCAATATCCCCTTGCCTTGTTGTTTGAGAGCTTTTAACCATTCCACAACTCTATACCAACCGTCTCTCTTTTTGAATCTTTTTGAATCGGGATTGGAAACAAATATCCCATTTCCCAACCTTGTCACTTGCACCTTTAATTTAACACCGTGGCCTTTGATTTGCTTGGTTTTTCGAGATTTTCTGCTTGTGTTTCTTCAATTTTCTGCGACATACCACTTCTCTAATTCAGCTTTCAGTAACTACCTCCATCCCTTAACCTTAAAACCTTGTCCTTCTATAGTGAAAACGCTAACCATAGAATGTTTTCACTATACACCTATTTTTGAAATCAATTGTAGACAGTGTTAAGAGAATTTGTATCCGACATTGAATAATTTGGACCACCCATACTTGATGGCCACCCATTGCCAATTGGTTTTGGGTTGGATGCTCTAACACACAACATAACCCTAGGTTTCCTAGAGCCATCCTATGGCATGCTGTGAATAGGGGTGTTAAACAAGCGAGCTCGGTGAGCCTTGATGTGCTCAAGCTCGGTTCGTCTAAGAAAAGTGGTGGACGGATTTGGCTCAGGCTCAGATAAGCCTAAATTTTTGGTCAAGTTTGGCTCGATCAAGAAACGAGTTGTTCAAGCTTTGTTTGTTTAAGCTCCTACTGAAAATATTGAAGATTTGGGAACAAATAAGTAGTAAGTTTGGTATAATTCAGAAGTAAAAGTCAATCAGAAGTCCATCTCGCAACAACATTGCTCAACAAGATGAACACACCACCAATTACAAAATAGAAGAATTTATCACCTGTTTTCTTTGCCAAAGCATCTTTGTTTTCAAAGTACTTGTGATTGAACATGAAATCGAAATTGGGAGTTGAATTAAATTGCATCGAGGGGTAAGGTATATATGTCATTCCTTAGCTAGGTGTAATTTGGTTTTTTCAAATCAATAAAATTTTCTCACCCTGTCGAGGTTCACCAAAAAAAGAAAAGAAAAGAATGAAACCAATGCCAACAACCTTTAGAACGTTGGTTGGGCATTTCGAACGATGTGTAGAGAATCCAAGAAAGTTGGTTTCCTAGAGTAGGTAGTTTGCGTACAAATTCATCACAACAAAATAAATAAATAGTTAGCCAACGAGAGGTTTATAGCCGAGAGAGGAGAGAGAATACGAGAAAGTAAATTCTAGATTTGTATAAACAATCTAGGTNTTTGTCCACTTTTCAATTTGTGGATCTCTGTGCTGGGATGAATTCTGAAGTGTGAATAAAATTGGCTGGCCAAGTGTTGAGCAGTGGTTGGATTGTCTACATCGAAATCTCTTTTAAAGTCCATGCAATAATGTCTTTTATTAAGGAAAACGTACACGGACTCCATTGGCGTCATAGTTCTTTGCCTTCCAATTGATTCACTTTTTGTGGTAGTACCTGGTTATGATGATTGAACCTTCAATATCCCCTTGCCTTGTTGTTTGAGAGCTTTTAACCATTCCACAACTCTATACCAACCGTCTCTCTTTTTGAATCTTTTTGAATCGGGATTGGAAACAAATATCCCATTTCCCAACCTTGTCACTTGCACCTTTAATTTAACACCGTGGCCTTTGATTTGCTTGGTTTTTCGAGATTTTCTGCTTGTGTTTCTTCAATTTTCTGCGACATACCACTTCTCTAATTCAGCTTTCAGTAACTACCTCCATCCCTTAACCTTAAAACCTTGTCCTTCTATAGTGAAAACGCTAACCATAGAATGTTTTCACTATACACCTATTTTTGAAATCAATTGTAGACAGTGTTAAGAGAATTTGTATCCGACATTGAATAATTTGGACCACCCATACTTGATGGCCACCCATTGCCAATTGGTTTTGGGTTGGATGCTCTAACACACAACATAACCCTAGGTTTCCTAGAGCCATCCTATGGCATGCTGTGAATAGGGGTGTTAAACAAGCGAGCTCGGTGAGCCTTGATGTGCTCAAGCTCGGTTCGTCTAAGAAAAGTGGTGGACGGATTTGGCTCAGGCTCAGATAAGCCTAAATTTTTGGTCAAGTTTGGCTCGATCAAGAAACGAGTTGTTCAAGCTTTGTTTGTTTAAGCTCCTACTGAAAATATTGAAGATTTGGGAACAAATAAGTAGTAAGTTTGGTATAATTCAGAAGTAAAAGTCAATCAGAAGTCCATCTCGCAACAACATTGCTCAACAAGATGAACACACCACCAATTACAAAATAGAAGAATTTATCACCTGTTTTCTTTGCCAAAGCATCTTTGTTTTCAAAGTACTTGTGATTGAACATGAAATCGAAATTGGGAGTTGAATTAAATTGCATCGAGGGGTAAGGTATATATGTCATTCCTTAGCTAGGTGTAATTTGGTTTTTTCAAATCAATAAAATTTTCTCACCCTGTCGAGGTTCACCAAAAAAAGAAAAGAAAAGAATGAAACCAATGCCAACAACCTTTAGAACGTTGGTTGGGCATTTCGAACGATGTGTAGAGAATCCAAGAAAGTTGGTTTCCTAGAGTAGGTAGTTTGCGTACAAATTCATCACAACAAAATAAATAAATAGTTAGCCAACGAGAGGTTTATAGCCGAGAGAGGAGAGAGAATACGAGAAAGTAAATTCTAGATTTGTATAAACAATCTAGGTTTTGAAATTTCGTTGTGAGTTTAAAGTTGAGACACAAGCCAGAGAGAGAGAGAGAAAGATTTTGCGTAATAGATCTTGGGTTTGATTGTGTTGAGGCTAAGAGAGGGTAGCCAAGTGTATAGATGGAGAAAGGGGGCTGAATGTTTGAATGAGTTTTCTTGTAAGAGTGTTTTATTATGGTTAAGTAATTGACCATTCTGATGGATGATTTTAGAAGTGGCGGAAATGAGATTACCGAACTAAACCAAACCAAACCAAGCTTTATAACCCAATCATTTGGGGTTGATTATACGAGTCTGTCTTCGTCATTCATTTTAATCATGCGTTATATGTTCATTTAAGTTAAATATTTTTATTTTTTTTATTATTATTTCATTCAATAGTAATTTAGGTTTACCCCTAATTCCAGTACCATTAAGATAAATTCTATCACTTTTTCGAACCAGTGCCTCTATAGGCCTATGTTGAACATGACCAAATTATCTTAATCTATTCTTTCTTAACTTATCCTCTATTGGAGATACTCTAAATATTTCTCTAATATGGTCATTTTGTATTCTATCATTTCCAATTTATCCATACATTCACTTTAACATTCCTATTTTTGCTACACTCATTTTGTTACTATGTTGTTTCCTAGTTGCCCAACATTGTGTACCATACAACATTGTTGTCATTATAGTTGTTCGGTAAAACTTTTCAATTTTATTTCTATCCTTCTAGCACATAATAAACTATAGGAGTCCTCCACTTAAGCCAACCGACGTTAATTCTATGAGTTACATCATCTCTAATCTCTCTATCATTTTTAATAATCGATTCTAGATATCTAAATTGTTTACTCGTTAGTATTTCTTAATTTGCAATATTAACTTTTTTACTGTGTCTACTTCTATTACCAAAATTACATTGAGATTGTGAGAAAAAAATTAAATAACACAACAAACTCCGGTTTGGATCGTAGTTTAAACAAGCCTAAAAATTTGATCAAGTCGACCCGTATTGTAAAATGAATTAGCCAAGTCTGAGTAGCTCAGTTCGTTTAATAGCCTTAGCTGTGAACACCTAGCAGAAGCACCAAAATAATATCTCGTTGCTTGATTTTGGAGGTGTAATGGAAGTTATATCAAAAATATTAAAGCCGTTTATTATAAATTTATAATTAGTGATGAGTCACAACACTAGCATGGTCAACTTCAGAATAGTTTAACAATCTATGTGGACAAAGAGGATTAGAGGAGCACATGAGCTAGGAAATGTTGAGACTCTGCATGATTTTAAAGAAGCTTTAGAATAGTTTTGCGAATACTAAACAAACAAACTTTTGTCAAACATTGTCTTTGTAATAAATGTGTGGGAATTAGTGAAGTGAAGACGGCAAACAGGCTGATAGCCCCACTTCTGAGACTGACTGATATTCAATTGTCCGCAACTATAGATGAAATTTAATTATTCTAATTTATAGACTTATTTTCTCATAATGTGCAAGCAAATATCTTACCTTTTGGTTCGGGTTGGATGGATGGATGGAGAGGTTAACTCAGGCTCAACCTAAGTTTTAAAATTTTTACCCCGGGCTCAACTTAAACTTGGATTTCAATCCAAACCATTCAATCCAGAAAGGATCAAACTTTCATTTTGATGGTCATCTTGGATATAGAACGTTTCGAAAATATTTCAGAAACATTTTGACAAAGTTGTGGAAATAGAAGAAATATTTTAAAATTTTGTTTTTGAAATATTCTGAAACATTGATCAAAACACCTGAAAACATAGGAGCTTGAATATTCATTTGTTGATTCATTTTGATTTGGAAATTGAATTGTTTTGATGAAAATGAAATTTAGTTCTTTGCTCTCGTATTGCTCATATGTTGTTTTTTCAATACAAATTGAATTCGGGCCAAGTTAATTGAGGCTTAATTTAAGCGTCAAACTGGTGTTGCCCACATAATGCAATAAAACTTAAGAAGTACGTACACTTCATTTTGGACAAAGTGTTGATATCGGACACGTTTGGAACACGAACATGCTTCGACACGAACATGCTCAGACACGTTAAAGTGAATGTCCAATTTTTTTATTGTTAAATTTTTTTTCGGACACGTTGGGCACACATTGGGGGCACACGACCAACATACGGGTGACACGTTTTGAGATTTTTTTTTAAATTTTTTGAGAACTTTTCAAATAATTTTATAATTAAGAGTTTTATTTGTAATTTTAGGAGGATATGAGTCACAATCATAACATAAAAAAAGTTATAATTGTTACATTGAACATAGGACATGAATGTAACATAATTTTGCATACGAACACGAACACGAACTTATATACAAATTGAATAAAAATTTAATATGAAAGTAATTTGAGAAAAAATGGGGTTACAAAATTCGAGCTCTTGAAAATTGATGAAAATTAGTATTACGAAGTAAAAAAATTTGAAAATAAAAGTTGTAGTCATTGATTGTTGGATCATAGATGTTGATGTTGAATATTATTTATATATCTTATATTGTATTTTTTATATAGTGATATCATGATGTGAATTTTTAGAATTAAAAAATTATTATGATAATATTTTTATTCTATCACATGATTATATATAAATGTATATATATTATATATAAATGCATATTATTTAACATATCACCAATATATCTGTCTTATATTTTAAAAAAAATTTGTGTCGATCTGTCTGTGTCTTGTCGTATCTATGTTCGTGTTTCATAGAATAAAATTGTTGGAATTAACTAAAAAATAAGTAAAAATAGAACTAATGAATTAACTTGTGGAAATTAGAAATTGTGGATATGGATAATAAAGCTAAAATGAACGAACCCATACATATGATGTCGCTGAGGACGAACGACACATTTGAACAAAAATAACACAAATCAATGAACAACTCCAATATCTATAGTGTATGGTGAACTAAAGAAGAGGAAAAATATTATGCTTGAAATCTTAAGAGAGGCAAGACTTGAAGATTGAGTTGGGAGACAAAGTCGTGAGGCACAATGAGAGAGAGAAAAAAAGCTTGAACATCATCTTGTATTGAGAGTATAACAGCTTCATAAATTTCTAGTTGATCTTTTTTGAATCCAAATTCATGAATTTGGTCTAGGTTCTAGTTGAACTCAACCTGAAGACCCAACCTAAGTATTATCAAAATTCAAATTGGGTTAGGACTTTTTGGCTCAAGTCCAATCCGAGTATTGGAACATCTATCATAAATCTCTGGGTCGGGCCTGAATTGGGTTCTGGTTAGTTTGTTCAAGTTGCACCCCTACTTGTAACTAAGAAAAAAGTGGTGCAATGTACAAGACACCCGTCCCTGTGCCATTGTGGAGTCTTGGGAAGTGTAGATACATGCAGTCTTACCCCTCCATGTAGGGAGTTGTTTTCGCGACTTGACGCCCAGGTCGTAATGGAGCAACTTTACCGTGTCTTGAATTTTGGACGTCCTGTTGTGCTTACAAGACTAGAGAAATATGTCTCTATGATTTGAAGATTGTTTGTTGGAATATTTACTAAGTGTTTTTATTTGACTTAATTGGGAATTGGGGATCGTGGTAGACAACAATTTCAGGAACTTGTCAGAAATTACCACGTTGATGGTGGTGATTTTCTCTATCTACAATCTTAAAAGAAAACTTCCCACGTATTTCTTTGGTTTATTTTGTGCCCCTTCCACGTATTTCTTTCTCTAATAATCCTGTCCTTCTTGAGCATCACTTGAATCACATCGTTTGGATAAGGTCCACATCAGACTTCGGTTTGGATGGGTTGAGCTTTTGGTTAAGGTGGCTCTTCAGTCCTTCTAAATCTCTCATCTTGTGTTTTGCTAAAATCACCATAGCTTCATGTCAGATTTTCATAAAATTGATTGGTGCTCCATCCTGGATTCAGGCCGGATAAATTTGAAGCCCAAATAGGTGGTGTTATAGCCCCCAGCCCATATTTGTTTGATGACTAATTTTACGTACATAAATCTTCTTTTATTTTATTTTTCGTTTGGGTTCTCTCTTTTTTATGTATCTATCGAATTAAAAGACTTACACTTTCATGATTTACAAGGTAACTCTAACTCCGACACTAGTTCATATATTTTTTTCTAAGTCATAATAGCTAGTAATTTTGTTTTACTTGTGGACTCTGCCTCACTACCATACACTACTCAACTTATGGGTAATCAATTTTCTACATTTGCCAACTACATTGCAAGTTCTAATTAAATTTTTTTTTTCTTTCATTGATCATTTGATATCCGCCTATTTAAAAGAGGTAGTCCAGAGACTTTTTATCCAACATATACTTGCATTCCATTTGCATTTTGAACTCCCAACAAAAAATCAATGGCATCTTCTCTCTAGTCTCTTCTGTCCTATCTCATTCTTTGTCACACAGTCACCAAAAATTCTTTTAGAAACAATTAGTTTTTGTGAGTAGATCAAGTTAGATTTGAATAATTCAAATTATATGAAGATATTTGTTTTGTTTGTTATTTATCCTTAAATGATAAGATGTTGAAAAAATATTATATTAATTTTGAGGATCTTCTACCACACGATCAATTTTTTAACTTTGGTAGAAATAAAAGCCTTAAAAGAATTCTTGCAAATAAAAAGTAATCCTTCAATGGAAACATTAAGCTAAATACAATTTTATATTTCTGAAAGAATGTTATTTAATATTCTCGTAACAGGTACTTCTATGGAAAGAAGTTTTTCATAATTAAAACTAAAAAAATTCTACATGCAATCAATTATATCACTAGAAACATAAATGGATTAGTAATATTATCTATTGAAATGTATGTTTGTAGAACTTGAATATAAAAGCTTAATAAGTGATTTTGCATCTCAAAAAGTGGAAAATGAGTTTTAAATAAAATTATAATTTCATTAGTTATAAGTTTGTATTAAGTTTGAAAGGCCCTCTTTTAAAATTTCTGTCTATGGCCCCCGACTTGTGTCAAGCTGGTCATACCTGGGTTGCCTTTGATTTGGATGGCTAAAAGCTTCATGAGCTATCTTGGCAGCTTCTCATGGTGTGGATGGATGAGAGAAATAACAGTTTCTTTTATGTGGCTATTTCTTTCCATGTATTTTTATGGCCACTTCTTTCCTCAATGCCTTACTTCTTTCCATCCTTGTACCGGCATCAAATGCTCTTGGATTTGCCCCTTTTTGACCCAAGTGATGGAGCGTGTATATCAACATCAGATGTATTGTACACTTAGTTTCTGATGTACTTTTTGTGGTGAATGCCCTTGGATTCGGCCCTTTTTTGACCCAAGTGATGGAGGTTGTGTATACATCATGTGTTCTACACTTGGTTTCTGATATTTTCATGGCCTTACCTCTCATATTTCCTTCTATATGTGTGTGTGTGTATTTTGGGGGTTGCTGGTATATCGGGCTGCGATGGGTCTTGTTGCCTTCAAGCATTCTCTTGGATTTGATAGTTTCTGCATTTTGGATTTTGTTTGTTTTAATTTAATAGGTGCTTATAGCTGTGCAGGAATCTTATTTTGGCTGAAATGCTTGTTTGCAAACAAATTTGAGGAACAATGTAATGGCTTGAATTTGAATTATGGACGTGTTTGACCTTGAACTGCTATACAATTATCCATGAATTTTGTCTCTCTAATGTGAAACATGTTTTACCTTCATTTGGTAAATTTATCATGTACTTATCTAAAGCTGTGACGCAATTTTTTTTTTGCTCTAATATCTAGTAACTAGAAAGTGTTTTTTCCATTTTCTAGTGTTACGGCCGAGAAATGGGTTCCCATTGTAGAAGTCCCAGTAACTAGTGTATCATTTTTCTTGGAGAAAAAGAAGCAAAAGGGCTTCACTATCTTGGGTCTAGAGCAAACTGCAAATAGTATTCCTCTTGACCAGTACACCTTCCCAAAAAAGACGGTAAGCTATCACTGATACTTGGACTTTCCAGTTTCCTCTATTCTTATTACATTAGATTAGGTTGGATTGTTTGTGTTCACTTCATTACATTCTGTAATGCTCTTGTGCCTTGTCCCTCCTATGTGGCCTATGACGATATTCTAAGTCTTCTGGTTTTCCACCACTTTTGTAATGTTATCTTCACTTTTTACAGGTCCTAGTCCTTGGTCGTGAAAAGGAAGGTATACCTGTGGAAATAATCCATATTCTGGATGCCTGCATCGAAATCCCACAGTTGGGAGTTGTTAGGTCACTCAATGTTCATGTTAGTGGTGCCATTGCACTCTGGGAGTATACTCGGCAGCATAGATCTCACTAACCTTGTATTCTCAGTGTGATAGTTTGTGAGCACATGGTTTTTTATCCATTGGCTATGTAGTTTCTTCACTCCAATTTTGGCAACCAAAGAAATATCCTCCTTTGGAACATCATCAAAATCAGCAGTGATGCCCAGTAGCTTGCATTGTTTATGCTCAACATAAGTGGGGTGTAGTTTCAGTAAAATCTTAAAGGTTCCATTACCCATTTTATTAATTCAACCTCTAAACTGGTCTTGATCTATTTCTCTTTTTTGCCCTTTTTTGTGCTAAAGGTCTTGATTTCATTATATCCCTCCCTGTTTATAATCAGTGGAGTATAGTTTCAGGCAAAAAGTTGATGCTGCTATTATAAAATTCTCCTCAGGCACTTTGTGCTCATCCTAGATGTCTGTGCTTCTATTTCCNTTGCCTTTGATTTGGATGGCTAAAAGCTTCATGAGCTATCTTGGCAGCTTCTCATGGTGTGGATGGATGAGAGAAATAACAGTTTCTTTTATGTGGCTATTTCTTTCCATGTATTTTTATGGCCACTTCTTTCCTCAATGCCTTACTTCTTTCCATCCTTGTACCGGCATCAAATGCTCTTGGATTTGCCCCTTTTTGACCCAAGTGATGGAGCGTGTATATCAACATCAGATGTATTGTACACTTAGTTTCTGATGTACTTTTTGTGGTGAATGCCCTTGGATTCGGCCCTTTTTTGACCCAAGTGATGGAGGTTGTGTATACATCATGTGTTCTACACTTGGTTTCTGATATTTTCATGGCCTTACCTCTCATATTTCCTTCTATATGTGTGTGTGTGTATTTTGGGGGTTGCTGGTATATCGGGCTGCGATGGGTCTTGTTGCCTTCAAGCATTCTCTTGGATTTGATAGTTTCTGCATTTTGGATTTTGTTTGTTTTAATTTAATAGGTGCTTATAGCTGTGCAGGAATCTTATTTTGGCTGAAATGCTTGTTTGCAAACAAATTTGAGGAACAATGTAATGGCTTGAATTTGAATTATGGACGTGTTTGACCTTGAACTGCTATACAATTATCCATGAATTTTGTCTCTCTAATGTGAAACATGTTTTACCTTCATTTGGTAAATTTATCATGTACTTATCTAAAGCTGTGACGCAATTTTTTTTTTGCTCTAATATCTAGTAACTAGAAAGTGTTTTTTCCATTTTCTAGTGTTACGGCCGAGAAATGGGTTCCCATTGTAGAAGTCCCAGTAACTAGTGTATCATTTTTCTTGGAGAAAAAGAAGCAAAAGGGCTTCACTATCTTGGGTCTAGAGCAAACTGCAAATAGTATTCCTCTTGACCAGTACACCTTCCCAAAAAAGACGGTAAGCTATCACTGATACTTGGACTTTCCAGTTTCCTCTATTCTTATTACATTAGATTAGGTTGGATTGTTTGTGTTCACTTCATTACATTCTGTAATGCTCTTGTGCCTTGTCCCTCCTATGTGGCCTATGACGATATTCTAAGTCTTCTGGTTTTCCACCACTTTTGTAATGTTATCTTCACTTTTTACAGGTCCTAGTCCTTGGTCGTGAAAAGGAAGGTATACCTGTGGAAATAATCCATATTCTGGATGCCTGCATCGAAATCCCACAGTTGGGAGTTGTTAGGTCACTCAATGTTCATGTTAGTGGTGCCATTGCACTCTGGGAGTATACTCGGCAGCATAGATCTCACTAACCTTGTATTCTCAGTGTGATAGTTTGTGAGCACATGGTTTTTTATCCATTGGCTATGTAGTTTCTTCACTCCAATTTTGGCAACCAAAGAAATATCCTCCTTTGGAACATCATCAAAATCAGCAGTGATGCCCAGTAGCTTGCATTGTTTATGCTCAACATAAGTGGGGTGTAGTTTCAGTAAAATCTTAAAGGTTCCATTACCCATTTTATTAATTCAACCTCTAAACTGGTCTTGATCTATTTCTCTTTTTTGCCCTTTTTTGTGCTAAAGGTCTTGATTTCATTATATCCCTCCCTGTTTATAATCAGTGGAGTATAGTTTCAGGCAAAAAGTTGATGCTGCTATTATAAAATTCTCCTCAGGCACTTTGTGCTCATCCTAGATGTCTGTGCTTCTATTTCCAGATTCAAGCAACGCAACTGATGGTTGGTGATTTAGACAATAGTTTTTTTTTTTTGACAGCACTAAAATGGTAAAAAATTGATTTTTGCACTGTATGAGGGACTATTATTTTTGTTTTATGTGATGTGGCTGGTCGATGAATGAACTTTGTACAAACCATTATGCAAGCAGCTTACTTAATGCACATTGGATCTGGAATTGTGTTTTATGATTGCTGATTATGATCTAACGTATTCTTATGAAACTGTCTTAGTGATTCTTTTTTATTAGTTACTTTGTTGTTACTATTAATATTTGTTGAGACACTTGTATATGTTTTTTGGGGAGATTCTTTGTTGAAAGTTTTTCACTGGATTCATTTATTTCGTTGTAACCTTCTGACCTTTAGGACTTTGGATTCATTTTTCCTTGTGGATTCAACGGGAAGGTAAGGGAGAGCCCTTGTATTTTGTGTTCCAATTGTTGTTCCATCTTGAAGCTCAAAAGTTTTCTATCTCCATTTTGGTTTTACGTATTGTTAGACAGTGAATTCTGTTTACATTCATGAGAGTATTGGATTAGTAGTTTCGTTTTTTTGTTGATTTGTGGGTGGTTGTGGAAGATTTGGGTTCGAGTCCCAAGCCCTCTTTGTGATAGATGCATGGAATACCTTGCATCGTTTGATTTCACTAGTATAAAGTAGTTTGAATCCATGATTTCTTTCTTCATGATTAATATTGGAGTGAATCTTTATTCATTTTAAACAGATTGTTAAAAGAAATGGAATACTGGGGTTTTTCTTACATTAGTTAGCTAATAAATCACATTAGTGCACATTTCGTCGAGATTTGTTTGGGGGGATTCAATCTCTCAATGGGGAGGATGTCCGAAGTATGCTTGTTCTTCTCATCTGGACTGATTTCATTTTAGCAGAATTTGTCAAATTTTCAAATATAGCAAAAATAAAAGTTGTAATTTGTGACAGGAGGTGTTAATTCCGACAGCCTTTGATACTTGTATGAAAATGATACGATTTATTAGCACGAATAATCAACGGGCATGTTATTATTAGACTTGAATAATTCAATTTTGACATGATAAATTCATTTAACTTAAAGAAGAAAATGTCTGGTTTAACTGCGGTTGTTTCCACTTCAGAGGAAAAAAAAATCTAGTGGTATTGTTTGTCATTGTAGAATTAAAGGGCAGTATATTATACTTGATGCCTTTTATATAGAGATCAAGTGGATATTTAGTTTGTCCGGGGCGCATAGGTAGGGTTGATAATTGAACCAAATTATTCGGGTTCAGCTTGATTATTTATGTATAAAATAGTCAAGTTGCACGCGATTGGTTCAGTTCGTTTTTCAAATAATCTAAGCTTATTTTAAACTTGTTTAAAAAAAGGAGCTCGACAGGTTTTGTTCGAATTCGTAAAGTTTGGTTTGATTATCAATCTTATGTGTTCGGATTTAGATTGATTATTTATATGTACAATAGTCGAATTATTCGGGATCGATTTAGTTCATTTTTTAAATGATCTAAACTCACAATTTTTTAAGCTTGTTTAAAAAAAGAGCTTGACAGACTCTTCGTTGAACTCGCAAAATTTAGTTCGATTATCAGTCTTATGTGTGGGTGAGCTTGGTTCATAAAAAAAGTTTTGGGTTTCAATTTTAAATTCATGTTTTGTGCACGTCGAACTGAACACCATGATTAATAAATATGATAGGTTATAGTTAAAATATATTTGATGCGATTAATTAAATAATTAGGGTACAATTAATTAATATTCAACATAAATAGAAAATGACACATCAAAAATAATTCAATTGCCACCTCTATATAAAATGATGGGATGCAAGCAACTCCATGTTTTTCTCAGACATTTTATCTGATAATATACACATTTAGCTACTTCCTGTCTAACCCATGCAACATATAGTTGCCGTTTTATTCCAATCATTCTTTCTTTGTGTAGTGTTCGATTTATGAAGGTGCATAAAACATTGTTACATGTTAAGCAACTTATACTTTGTAGGCATCACTAGTGGCATAGGGCTCGTCGGGGGTGAAACTATTCATTCGACACGAAATGGACATCAAATTACCCAACATAAGTTAATAGTTTCGAGTCAAAATCACATAACTTACTTAAAAATTGGGTAATTTCTCTCTCTCTCTCTCTCTCTCTCATAGTAATTGGGTTTAATGCGACATCTGTTTCGATTTGCAAGCATTTATAGATGATGCATCATCTATAGAACTAGTCATGGAAGAAATTTTTTTGCCTTATTGTTGAGTATTATTCTGTTATGTATCAAGAAGAAAATCATTGGCCCTTAGCCTCAACCAAGGTTGTACAAGTATTTCTCTTAAAGCTATGCAAATTTGTCTTCTTTCCCCTTCTAATCATACGTGAACTACTTAATTGGTATAAAAAAATATGCATACGAGGCTTCACCTATGTTTCCGTAATGATGCAAACAACTTGGAAACAAATCCCTTCTTCTCTTTCACCTGCAAGAATTATTTATTTTCCATGTAAAATTAGAAAGTAATAAATCACTCTAATATAGGTTTTTCTATATTAGCTTTTCGATATTATAACGAATTCAACCAAATATGATCGAGTTATAACTCAAACTTGCCATGTTACAGTTCCAATGTAGTCGGCTATAATGGATTCTAAAAAATTTTCTCCCAAATCTATAGTTTAGTTGAGGCGTGTCGCGTTTGAGTTATAACTTTATCATATTAGCAGTAACCTTTTCAACGTTTCCAAATGATAATTATTGTGTACACTACAAAAAGATATTACTTTATCTCACCTGAAAGCTTTTCATGACAGCTTTCATCCTTGTGGCTGTGGAGCCACTGTTTTTCTTTCTTTTCTTCTTCTCTTTCCTAGGATGGGACGTTGTCAAAGATCTGAGAAAGCTTGGAATAATGATTTTCCAGTTGCCTAGGCAAGCTGGAACTCTTGCATTTTTTGGTTTGCTTGGAACAGCAATCATCTGTAAAAAGCATAAGTTGACAATTTCAGCAACATTATATAGTTAGCAGCTCCTATATATCATCTTCTGAAAGGGGAAATATGCCAACCCACAGCTAGGAAAATTAAATAGGGGCATTGCCATAATGGGTGAGTTGCTCTATTGTGGTCTCGGCGTCACGGTTATACTTGCGAAAATAATTTCTCCACTTCTCTGCAGATGACCCTCTCCAATTCTGACAATGGCGAGAGTATACGAGGTTTACATCTTATAAATTATATGGTACAAAGAATTTTCACTAAACAATGTGCTAATTTTTTCTATATAATAATGTAGGGGCTTTTCGTAATTTAATGAAAAAACTAACGGAAAACTAATAGAATGATTACATTGTAACACTTTTAATATGAGAAATTTAATAATTAAAGATATAAAATAAGAATCTTGAAATCTTTATGCATAGTACAATTTGCCCTGGTAATGCCTTTTCTATGCTGTAAACTACTACTATGCAATGCTCTGACCAAGATTTAGGTTTATTTTTTATCCTTAAATTTCAACCTTTTCAAGGATTGTCTTGGTTTAGTCAAATCAAAGCACATATTTTTTGTTTCATTTCTGATTTGGCAACATGAATGATGGTAAATTTAAGGTTAAAATAAGTATTGCAGGGTTGAAACTTGAACCTGGGTCATAAGTGGTTGATGGTTGTGAGAAACTGGTTTTGGATTTGGAAGTGAGGGTGAGGATTGTCCTGATCGAGCTGACTCTCGGAGGTGCCGCGAGTAGTTGAGAAGGTCAGCTTTCCTGTTGGATCCTCCACCGTGGGCACCACGCTTGGCTTGATGGAGATAGAGGTGATGATGGTGGTGGTGGTGGTGCTGCTGATTTGCTAACAACCTTCTCTTCCTTGGCCTCTCCACGTACACGGCCACTAACACTGCCTTCTCTCTGCAACATGTGGCCTGGATACAAGTTGATATGTATATGTCACACAATATGACAGAGAGAGAGAGACAGAGAGAGAGAACTTACCATTTTGCTGGGCATGTTGAGACTAGAGAGATGGGGAAGAGAGAGAGATGTTTAATCAAAGAATGATATTGCCCCTCCAAGAGAAAGAAAGAGAAAGAGAAAGAGAAAGAGGAAGAGGAAGAGGAAGAGGAAGAGGACGAGAGGGTATACATGAATGAGTATGCAGGCCAAGGGAAAATAACTATTATATAAATTCATTGGTTGAATCGAAACCGACCCCCTCTAAAATAATTATTTCCCAGGATAAAATTATGTTAAACTCAAAAATGATTTATTGTAATCCTCCCCATAATTATTTTTATTATTAAAAATTAAAAAATATTGTACAAGTGTGATATTTTTATTTTTATTTTCAACAGTATATTTTTATTATTTAAAAAATTAAAATTTAATATCAAAAAATAATTTTTCGTAATTAAATCTTACAAGTCTGCAAAAGAGAGTACCAACAAGCACATCAGTACAGTGTGTTGACCAACTCTACGTATCTTGCTGATTGTTTGGCTACCATCTTCCACGTGTCCTTGCCTGATGGGCCTTTGATTAGTCGATTTGTCAGGTTTGGGCTAGCCCACCACAAAACATTTGACTCTTTTGTCTGTTCACTGAGCCTGTCCCAATGGCTTGTTAGTGGACCACTCAACCGTCAGTCTTATTGGGCCTGTTTTTCAATATGGGTTGCATCCCCTTTTTGGGGCAAAATGGGCCTACCCATCGGGTAAAAAACAATGCCAAGGACACCGCCAGCAAGGTTAATGGGCCACCACGGGCAAAAGGGGTTGACCCATGGATTGTTGGGCCACCACCAGGCATTTAGACCAACACGCGAGCCAGGGCCAACTGCTTAGCATTGTTTGGATCTTTAAGCATTAATATCTTGGGAAAGTCTACGTCGTCAATACCTACCGAAAATTATAATTTTTTAAGATTAAGTAATGTCTTTTTGAAATATAAATTACAACTTGTAAGTATATAATCGACCATAAAATTATAACTTTCAAAGATTAAATTATAATTTTTAAAAATCAAATATTACATGCTTTCTTTAAACCGCCCTAACTGGTCATGTTTAAAGTTGCCTTGTCACTACTACAACTTTCGGTATCATACACTTTTCCTAACATCTTTTGCTTATTCTTGGACTTCACGTTACATAATGTGTGATTGTGTTGCATATTCTTGCAATCCTATGCTATTCATAGTTGCTTTAAAGTTAATGAAAATAGAATTTCAAAAGCTGCAAATCATGATATTGGGTGTGTATTGCAGAGAATACAAAGATGCACAGGAAGACACAGAACAAAATAGAGGATAGAGGATAGAGAATCGATTCACCACTCTCTTCGAGCAGAGAAATGAAAGTAATAAAATTTGCAAAACAGCAGAAGAAGAGGACAGAATGACAAAGTAAAACAACACCAATTTGACTAATCTTTCTTGGAACTGCTAGGAGTCTCATCCTGCCAAGTTGCTTGCCACTGCTTGTCGTAGAATGTTGTCTCTTCCCAAAGCTTTTTAAGGGTTTCTATATCCTCATTCTTTCGGATCAGAAGTACACCCAGAACAGCAACGAATAATAACGATTTGCAAAAGAAGTTGCTCATTTGGTCCACGAGACCTACCCCAGTCAAGCTATCCACCAAGTAAGCCATAAAAAACCCTATCATTGCAGCACGGCCTGCATAAAAATTGTTAAAGCACAACAGATTAGATCAGCATAGGCAAGTATAGTTTCTATTCTGTACAACAAAATAAGGTGAAGTCTGAGTCATGCCATTGAGCAGTTCTGCTTCTGGAAGATGGAACCTCTTAATCCATGCCCACCAAGGAATAATCGAGGTGTCAAATACTACAGGGTCATCATTATTGGATGATTCTGGGTTATCTTGGAGCCATTTTCTCCTCTTAACCTCTGAAAAGTAATAACAAGGGAGGTCCATTAGAAACCAAGTGACCCCTGAAGTATTGGGAAGAATTAAAAGAATGCAGGAATTATTCTTATCAGAATCTAATGTTTATATCCATGTAGCCAAAATTGAGAATCCAAAAAGGAATCAAAAGAAGAAAAGGAATTTTCCATTACAACTCGTACATAAAGCTTACGAGAAAATGGCAGAGACCACACTATCCTGAGCTAACCTGATTAATCAATGACTATCAAATAGATTTGCCCATAAAATAAAAAAGTTTATTTGCAAAGTGATAAATTTTAGAAGCGGAGATGCAGATGGATTCATCTGGCCAGATTCTCTATCAAATTTCCTCTTTTTTGTTCCCCCCCTTCTTAAAAACAATAAGAAGCATACCTTGTGGACCTTGCAACAGAAACACTTCCCTCGTGTAATAAACAAGTGCATACACCCTTACTCCATTCATGATATCTTTTACTGAAAACTCTTGTTGGTCCCTCATGCCCAGGCAGTATATATTTCGTTTAATATGTGCACTGCCATATGTATAGTTATAAACAAATACACATGATGCAAGTAAAAGGACATGATAAGCATCACCAAGGATATCCCACCAACACTATAGCCTAAAGCCTGAGAAAAAGAAATTTGGTCCGTCCCTCAGCAGATATAGTACTAAAACTAAATTTACCAAATCCCACAAAAAAAGACTGATCATATACAAAATTTACAAAAAGTTTCCAAATAGCAAATTCATTTTAGGCTTTGGGAGAAAGCTGGCCCAAATTGGCGTAACTTAGAAGCTTTGTTATGCACTCATGCTTCAGTGTCTTATAAAACAGAATGCTAGCTAAACCAGAGACGTACATTGATTAAATCCATCTACAAACTCCCACCTATACTACCACACTAATTGAAACTTTCAGTAGTAAAGTCTCTCTCTCTCTCTCTCTCTCTCTCTCTCTCTCTCACACACACACACACACACACACACTCACAATCGACCTGGAGTCACTAACGGTATTCTAAACATATTTTTCAGAGCAAACCCAATAATTCCACTAGCACAAACTTCGAGCATACTATTTTTCCATCAAGAAAGAAGAAAATCCCTGCATTTTCGTATCAATTATTCACATATTGGCAATAAGCTCACTTTCAGCTAATCATTCGTTTGTAAAACTAGGAATGTAACTACCATTAGAGAGTTGAAATAATCATGGTTACATTGCAAAAACAGATTACAGAAAATCAAAACTTGCAAAATAAGCAATAATGGATGAACAATTTGGGGCATTATTACTGGCTACAAATCAGAATTGAAAGTTACTCTATGCATATGCACACACACACACACACACTAACCAGCATCAATAACAGCATCCCAATTGGTCTGGCCATCTTTCTGGAATTGCTTCAAGTCCCAAGTCCCTCCAATCCATCTGGGTTCCTCAAAATTAGCGACCAACTTCAACTCTTTAGATCCGGTGTCCGCCGGTGACCCATTAGACTCCAAAGAATCCTCATGAGACTCCGATTTAGGATCCGAAACCGTCACAGGAGCTTCAGAAACCTTCTGGTCAACCTTCTTCTCCTCTACTGTGGCAACAGAGCCTGCCACACCAGACCCATTATCAGTGGCTCTGGTGGATATCAAGAAGGAATGCTTCTTGGGTCTGAGACAGAAGAGATTAGGCTTGTGGGTCAAAAGGGTTTTTGCATAAGGGTAAGGAGAGAGAGTGGGGAGTTGGGTTGGAGGAGATGAGAACAAGGACATGGCCATTGTAGCTGATAGTCTGGGGACTAAAGAGCAGGAAGTTCAGATCATGGTGGTGTCTAAGCAATTCTGAACCTCAGAATTGAGGGAGTTTTTGTACTTTGCTTGTTGCTCATTAATGTTCTGCTTTGTAGGTAGGATAGGGTAAGGTTTGATATACTATGCCACGGGATAAGTCTAAGGTAACATACCACAAAACTAGCAATAATTTTTTTTTTTAATGAGTAGTCGTATTATTTTATGAGTACCTTGATTATTTTTTTATTCGATTAAAAATAGATCATCCGCGTTGAGATTACGATATTCATGAGAAATAAATTTTTCATAAATTGATGTTAAGAGATTGTGAAAATTCAAATTCAAAATATCTAAATTTATAGTTCGTCTATGTTATCACTTGAACTACCATAATGTTTAATAATTACATATCTGAAGACACTATGGAATATCAAAATTACGTATTAATTATGTGACATATATATTTTAAATAGTAATTTATTTTTTTCTTATTTTTTAATTACACAATTTTAAATTAAAATGGATTGAGAGAAAATAAGAAAAAGGTAATTGAGAGAAAATAGAGATAGGTGTGGATTAATAAAATTATTTAACATTAGGAAGTTTATTAATTAAGTTATCTAATATTGGGAAGAATATAGATAAAAAATTAGATCAATCTTGCTATAATTATGTTTTCACAAACTCTGCTTCTGCAATTTGATTTTGCGTAGTTTGGCTCTATTTTTTATTTTTTTTTTGCTACAAAGTAGTTAGATTTGCGTCAATTATTCTTTCAAGTTTAGTGATTAACCACTATAACTTAAACTAAGTTAAAACATGTTTTAAAAGGAATAAGAGTAACCGTCGAGGCACACTACACAGTACTATTCCTTTCGGTAGTCACAATATTAGATTATGAGAGGAAATTAGTACTATATAAATATCTAAATCCCAATTTTAACAGCTTGGAAAATAGTCCAAAACACTCGAGTAATTTGCAACCTTCAAACTCCTCTGGTGTTATCCGGTATAAGTTGTCATGGGTATTGAAGAAAAAAAAAATGGGTACCATATCAGTATTTATTATTTTTATGGGTTTTTTATTATTGTTGTAATATCGAAAAAAATAATATAAATAATTGTCATAATAGTAATAAATATAATTACCACAACAATGATAAAAACACTCACACAAGTGATAATTTAAAAGAAAAAAAAAAGTGGTAAAAATTAATTATCATAACAGTGATAAAAATACTTATATAAGTAATAAAAATTTTCACAAAAATTATAAAAACTTCCACAAAAATAATAAAAACATCCATAAAAATTATAAAAATACCCACAAAAAATAATAAAATTTGAAGATAGAAATCTTTTTCTTCCATACCCTAGTCAAGTCCCATCTGCTAAAAAAATGACATAAGTAAACAGTCTAAATGCAAGTATCCATGGTTCCACAATAATCATCTGTTAAATAGATAAATAGGACAATACATCAAATCGTCAATAAGCGTTATTAACCAAGGCTCTTCATGTATACCACCGAGCTTCCATGTTTCTGAAGAACAATCACAATTCAAAACAACTTGCAAACGACTACTAGTATATGCCACTTACAAGCAATACCAAGTCAAATGCCTACTTACAGTTACAATGTCTACCGTTACATACAACAGGCAAAAACACTGACGATTCCTTCAATTTCTTTGACTTCCCAAGTTTCGTCAGGGGGAAAATGGAAAGGATAGCATAATAATTTACAGTGCTAGACAAGTTGATCTGACCTCCTCTAGTGTTGTCACAATTACATGTCCTCCAGATAATCAACACGTAAAGGAATAAGTTGATCTGCTCAATAGGGAGGGACTCATCCACCTGATCAAGGAATTCCACCCAGAAGCACAAAGTGGTCCACATCTGATCACAAACTGCATCATCTAAGAGCTCCGAAGTTTTGTGCTTCTAAACAATAATGCTTGGTCCAGGAAACCAGAACTGCATACAAATCTTCTTGATCAAGGAGGAGTGGAGAAGTAAATTTCCTGCAGAACGCTGAGCAATCATGCAAAGCAACACTTAGATTGTAAAAAGGACAACCACCCCAGAAGGGAAGTTGCATCAGATTCCACATCATTTAGGACATAAATAAGATTGGTGAGTTGTCGTCCAGACCCAAATAACGGCAGTAGTTAAATCTATACCAATCCATCCTAGCGAAGTGCCACTTCACATTGTTGGCTCTACACCAGACCAGGTTGTTTTTCTCTCTTCATATAAGCAATAAATACATACGACCACGTCCATGTGATTTGAACAATGACACAAATAGTTAGACTACTCTATGCATGCGTCAAGATAACAGGACGAGCACCTCAAGGAAAAAAGTATGATGCATGCTTTAGTTTCATATACAAAGCATACTAGAGCTTTCAGTTGCACAGCACAGAGGACAATAGTAGATGGTTTCTTCTTCTTAGGACTCATTGTTCTAGATAGTACATTATGAAGTGTAAATCTAATAGACAACACTACTGCTCAACGATATGGAGGAAATTAGATACAAATCTCACATCTTAATATCTCCCTAATGGACCTTGCAATTACCCAAGCCACCTCAAAAGAAAGTATGAGAGACTGTAACTCCCCTACCACAAGACAATGCAGCAGAAACTAATACAAAGTTTCCTCGGCACCTTTGCAGATTTAAAACTAATAGATGCGCTTGCGATCAGCATGAGACTGCTATAGCCAAAGTCAAGCCAAATGCAACAAGACAAGATGTTCTCTCTCTCAAATGATTACGGTGAAGTGGAGCTTATCAAAAACAAAACATGCAGAAGTGCAACAAGTATAATTAACCACTACAAAAGATGCATTGACAGACAAATGAAGAAAAAGCATGAGATTTCCCATTAAATTATTTCTGTCCAAGCAAATTCTCCTCTCAATAAAACAATCAGGAATTGTGTGCAGCACATTTCTGCCATGATGAAGAAGATATGTAATTTTCAAGCATTCACATATGGTTTCCATTAAGTGAAATGTAAATACTGACATATTTAATCCAATGTTTAAAGAGAGCAATTAATTGATCAAGTTATTTAACATAGACAAAACAACAACAGAGTAATGAGGTCACAAAAAAAAAAAAAAAAAAACCCTCACCTTGAGAGTCAAAAAATTCCCAATTCTTTAGGATCAAAACTTCTGCCACAGACACCCTAATACATCCTTCCTGTACACTCTGCAGAACCACAATAGCAGCTCTTCATCTTGATATTGCCATTTGAATCACGAATCTGATCCACCGAATAATTATAATGGTACGTCAGCTCCTGTAATGGAGGAATGTTCTCAGCAGCGAAAAACATTATGTGGGGCATTCTTTTGTCCTCATTGTCATAAAGGACATTCTGAGCATATAGGTTTGGAGAACAACTGTGATTGACAAACCTCCCCACATTGCCATACTGTGCTGCATCGATGGTATAGCCACCATCCTCCACAATCTCGCTCAAACTTAATTGTTGATCTGGCTTATGGGAACAGTCATTGTAGTTTTGTCCAATATCAAACAGATATTCATCATTACCAATTCTTTGTTCAGCTTCTTTGTCTTCAAGAAGCTCTCCGGCATACTCACATATAAAAGTTCCTGAAGGAATAAAAGTCAGGGATCTGACACCCCAGCCCCTTGACTCTGTTTTGAAGATTTCAAGCTGAATTTTAACACCATTCTGGCTGACTCTGTTATAGCATGAAGGAGGACACTTGCAAGAAGGACCACACTCGTACACAAGGGGCTTTGCTTCAACAATAGCACCATTATAGTTGTATGGAATCTCTCCTCCATTCTTGTCTATGCACGAGCATTTACGAGATTCAGAGCATTTACCGTTACAGTCACAACCCTTTGGAGCAGTAGGGCAGTACCAATCACGGTAGATCATCCTAGCAGTGTAATTGAATGCCGGGGGTTTCTCATCATCTATTGTGTTCACAGCAGATATGGGAAATGACTCCTCACCACCTGAAATATCATCAACACAAAGGCCATCTCGTATCTTATATTTTTTGGACTTCTTAACTTCTTTCCAAGCAAGCTCTGGTTGCCCGGGCATCCTCCTCAACTCAAACATATAAATCAGCTTACCGTGTGGCCCCGTATCTGTCCAGCAGTTTTCCACCGTGTAAAGACCATCATAAACGTATGATGTAACTGCCTTAGCTCTTGCATCCTTGGAGTCAGAAGCCTTCGTTCCTTTAGATCCACGAATCACCCTCACGGGATTCCTTACAGATATGCTATTCTTCAAAGCCAAGTTTCCTCTTACAAGCTTCTGGTCTTCAGGTTCCTTATTCTTGCCTACAACATTTCCTCCTTGCCCAGAATATATTAAGACATCAGCATTGTCCATATCAGCAGCATAAGCCCCCGAAGAAACAATACTAGTTGCAATTATCACTCCACCATGCTTCATGTAATCTATACCATTCTGGTACAATCGATGAACGCCAATAATAGCAAGCTCCACCCTGTACTGAAATTCATCACCTACTTCAACTCCTGGAACTGCTCCCAAATATTGTTTGCTTGAGTTAACTTCCTTACCTTTCTGTTTGATAGCATCTGCTGCTCGAAGGTCGATCCTACTCTCATTTTTCTCTTTCTGCTTCAACTTTGTTTCCTGTCCTTGCCTTGACTTTGCTTCTTCTCCTTGCAAGAGCTTCCTACATATAGCCTGGAACAGACGGAGAGTCTCTCTTACCCTGTTACGTGCATCACCTTGACTGGAACTATTGGGACCAAAAGGAGGTAGACTCACATCGATATGATTTGGCATCTGACCAGCAGGAGAATCTTCATGTTTCTCTTCATCATGCACAAACGAATCTTTTTCATCCCTGACAACCAATGCACCCGTACTTTCATAAGCAGCCTTGGTGGCAGTAACTGATTTCTCTGTCATTGATTTTCCACCCACGGGACTGATTTCATACTTACTTGTCCTGTTCACAAGCTTCGACTTCTGCCTAGCACGCTTGTTTACTTTGCCTCCAGTCATAACACCATCTGATCTAGTTGAGGCCCCTTTCCCCTGTCTCCATGGGCAAAATGGTGCTGCCATCAGACCATGCACAATCACTCTGTCCACTACATTTCCTGAAACAACATCACTACCTAAAGGCATTCTCGTATCAGGATTTCTTTCCTGTGAGTAGACTACAATCTCCTTTCCCACTTCTCCTACCAAATGATTAAAATCCTTGATACTCTCTTTAATTTCATACTTATTCCTTGGTTCAGGCATACTTCCTTTCAATTCACCCTTCTCAGGATAACAATCTCCAACATCCACATCCAATTCTTCAATAACAGTTCTTGATGCCTCTTCTACTGATTCACCTTCCACCCCAGCCTTCAATGCCTCGTTCACAGACCCACCTTCCACACCTACTATCAAAGTTTCTCCCACTGCCCCAATTTCCACACCATTACTTAATGTCACTCCCAGTTCCCCACTGCCCACACCAACCCTCATCACTGTATCCAAACTCTTGTTCCCGGAAACAATCCTCAAACGGTCTTCCTCAGTCAGTTGAGGAGCATTCCTACCACAAAATGGGGGGAATTCACGAATCGCTGAAACTCTTCTTCTGCTATACTTCTTCTTCGGGCAAGGGGCAGTTTCATTCCCAACATATCCATCATTGTTCAGCGGCTGTGGTGGCAACCACGATTTTGCACTATCCCCTTGAATCACCCCATTGGCCAAAGCACCAATTTCCAATGCAGGTTTCTTGTCCTCTGCACCCTCACATTTCACCAAAGTTAAACTTTCCAAGTCACTCGACTCCTGCACAAAATCCAAACCCACCACTTCATTTGACTCCTTGACCAATAAGTGACCTTTACTTTGATGCAATTCATTTGCCATTTCCAATGCATTATTTTCCAAACTTTTCGGCACTTCTATCCCCTGAGCTTTCACATCGATGCCCAACTCTTCATTTTTAATCCCATTAACTATTCCAGCAGAAGCCATCACTTTCCCCACCAAATCATCCATTTCCTCCCGAGTTGGACTTTTCACAACTTCAAGGGATTGAGATTCAGCCTTAATTTCAGAAGATTTCACACAATCAGCCTCAATAATTTTGGTCATCTTATCGCCATCCGACACTAACGCATTTGCTTGGGAATTTAAATAATTTAAAGGTATCTGCGAAGCATTTCGTCCACATCCTGGGGGAAAATCCCGAACGGCCGAGACCTTCCTCGACTTGTACTTTGGCTGAAAACTACTGCAAGACGACGGATGACAGCCATTCTCCAAAGGCCGCTTGTTCGGATTTCCGTCAGATAAAACCCCATTTGACACCGACACCGACACCGACACCATTCTCAATCAACAAACAAAATACACCAATGCTTGCTTACCGAGAAAACTGAAAGGGAATCTGAATAAATAAGACAAAAATTCGGGACTAAACAAATTGAATAGCATACAAAACCTAAAATTGAAGGAAACAATTGGCATTTAAGGAAATGAAAAATCAATTAGGGATTGCAGGGGACGAACAAAAAAATTAATTACAAGTACAGGCCTACCTGGTCCGAAGATGAGCCTGAAGCAATTCTTCGCAGTGCTTAATGGCGCGATTCCTGCTTGCAAGTAACAATATATTAGCCGTTTGATTGCCGAGAAACCCAAAAAGAGAGTCCAGTGCTTGGATCCAAAGAAAATGAAAAGAGAGAAAAAAAAACCCAAAATGAAAAATTGGAGGCACAAAACGGATTAATATGAAGAAATTATACAGATTTTTTGACGTTATATAGATTGGGTTAGAGTGATTGGTTCGAAATCAATCGATTCGAATTGGGAATTGGCATGTGTGTGTGTGTGTGTGTGTGTGTGTGTGTCTGTGCAATGGTTAATTGAGTGAAGAAGATATGCTTTGCGGGAGAAATGGGAAGGAGAAGAGGAAGAGGAGATTTTTTGTTATTGCAATTGTGCCCTCCGGGTTTCGGGTATTTCGGTTAATATCACGTGGCGCGAAATGGTGGGTGACAGGTTTAGGTTTGGCGGGTGAAAGGTTAAGTGGTTGGAAGAAACGGTGTCGTTTGGAGAGTTTTGATGTTGCACGTGTGGGAGGGATGATGATACCGCTTATGCCTCAGAGTCAGAGTCCTTCAAAACTGGATCCGATTCCATGTCCGAGGATGTCACGTGACTCACGTCATCTTGTCCCGTGTGAATTGTTTTTTTTTTTTTGAANTCACTCGACTCCTGCACAAAATCCAAACCCACCACTTCATTTGACTCCTTGACCAATAAGTGACCTTTACTTTGATGCAATTCATTTGCCATTTCCAATGCATTATTTTCCAAACTTTTCGGCACTTCTATCCCCTGAGCTTTCACATCGATGCCCAACTCTTCATTTTTAATCCCATTAACTATTCCAGCAGAAGCCATCACTTTCCCCACCAAATCATCCATTTCCTCCCGAGTTGGACTTTTCACAACTTCAAGGGATTGAGATTCAGCCTTAATTTCAGAAGATTTCACACAATCAGCCTCAATAATTTTGGTCATCTTATCGCCATCCGACACTAACGCATTTGCTTGGGAATTTAAATAATTTAAAGGTATCTGCGAAGCATTTCGTCCACATCCTGGGGGAAAATCCCGAACGGCCGAGACCTTCCTCGACTTGTACTTTGGCTGAAAACTACTGCAAGACGACGGATGACAGCCATTCTCCAAAGGCCGCTTGTTCGGATTTCCGTCAGATAAAACCCCATTTGACACCGACACCGACACCGACACCATTCTCAATCAACAAACAAAATACACCAATGCTTGCTTACCGAGAAAACTGAAAGGGAATCTGAATAAATAAGACAAAAATTCGGGACTAAACAAATTGAATAGCATACAAAACCTAAAATTGAAGGAAACAATTGGCATTTAAGGAAATGAAAAATCAATTAGGGATTGCAGGGGACGAACAAAAAAATTAATTACAAGTACAGGCCTACCTGGTCCGAAGATGAGCCTGAAGCAATTCTTCGCAGTGCTTAATGGCGCGATTCCTGCTTGCAAGTAACAATATATTAGCCGTTTGATTGCCGAGAAACCCAAAAAGAGAGTCCAGTGCTTGGATCCAAAGAAAATGAAAAGAGAGAAAAAAAAACCCAAAATGAAAAATTGGAGGCACAAAACGGATTAATATGAAGAAATTATACAGATTTTTTGACGTTATATAGATTGGGTTAGAGTGATTGGTTCGAAATCAATCGATTCGAATTGGGAATTGGCATGTGTGTGTGTGTGTGTGTGTGTGTGTGTGTCTGTGCAATGGTTAATTGAGTGAAGAAGATATGCTTTGCGGGAGAAATGGGAAGGAGAAGAGGAAGAGGAGATTTTTTGTTATTGCAATTGTGCCCTCCGGGTTTCGGGTATTTCGGTTAATATCACGTGGCGCGAAATGGTGGGTGACAGGTTTAGGTTTGGCGGGTGAAAGGTTAAGTGGTTGGAAGAAACGGTGTCGTTTGGAGAGTTTTGATGTTGCACGTGTGGGAGGGATGATGATACCGCTTATGCCTCAGAGTCAGAGTCCTTCAAAACTGGATCCGATTCCATGTCCGAGGATGTCACGTGACTCACGTCATCTTGTCCCGTGTGAATTGTTTTTTTTTTTTTGAAGATTATAAAAATTTACAACAGGTTTATAACAAAGTAGAATTTACTAAAAAAATTCCTTACATTTACGTACTGGCTGGAGTCTAAAAAATTTTGCGACGTTGAATTCGGACACTCTTTTTATTTATTATTAATTTTTTGATTCTTTCTTAACACTGAAAAAAAGGGAATTTTCAAATAATTAAAAAATTCATAAAAATTATAAAAAAATTAAAAATTACAATCTAACTGATTAAAATAAAAAATATGTATTCTTTAAAGTCTAAAAAAATTGACGATACTAAATTTAGACTCTCCTATAATTTATTATTAATTTTTTTGAATTCCTTCATAAAATAGAAAAAATAGAATTATCAAATAATTAAAAATTATAGAAAAATTATTAAAAAAATAAAAAATTACAATCTAACTAATTAAAATAAAAAAAACGTATTGTTTGGAGTCTAAAAAAATTTGCAGCGCTAAATTTGAACCCTCATTTGATTTAAAATTAAAGTGGATGTGTGAAAAAATTAAAAATAATAGAATATGAAATGACCACATGAATGAAATGGTAAGAGTAGCTCCAAGTAAAAACAATTTAAGAGAAAATAAATTAAGATGATTTAGTCACGAAAATCGATAGAAACACGAGTTAGAAAAAAAGGATAAAATAGCTCTTAATGGTAGTAGGAGTAAAGGTAGAACTAAATTAATAACGAACGAAGTAATAAAAAAAAAAGATATGAAAATAGAATAATGTTATTTAGATCTAAAATTTTGATTTAATTTCTTGACATAAATGATGTGGTTTCATAGGAATTATTAGATCAACACCAAATTCTAATATTTGATGGAACATATAATCAATCAAAATATCATAATGATTTAGGTCAATAAATTATGTTTCAATAACATTGCTCATAAAAATATTCAACTTAAATACACGAATAGCGCAAAAATCAAAATGAATAACAAAAACGAACTCATTTAATCGACCTCAAATGATTAAAACATCAAATTTAATTTTTATTTTAATATTTTTAAAGATTAAATTTTTCACATTGTACCCTTAAATATATAAAAAATGTTATAACATGATCATTACGATAGCTTCAATTTTTTTGTTTTGTCAAAAACTAACCAATTGACACAAACAAAAAAACTAACGAAAGTCAACAAAAAAATCGTATCGCAATACTTTTGATATATTGAAGGTGTAATATGAAAAATTTAATATTTAAAAGTACAAAGTGAGAATTTTAAAATCTTTTCTGGGGTTCCAAGTGCAATTCTGTCTCAAATATATAGTAAAAAAAATGGGAAACTAAAAAGACAACTCATAATTCATACTTCAAACGATGTCGTATTTTTAGTAACGGCCGTCACCAGCCGTTGAGTGAAAAAGGCGGGAACTTCCCATTACGATTCAAGAGAGAGAAACGGCGCGAATACTATAAAACAGAACAACAGCACAGAACAGAGAATCATCTCTCTCTCTCTCTCTGTATTCGCCATCCCTTCCAAACACAAACCCTTCTCAACGATGGAAGAAGACGATGACCCTTCTGCTGCCACACCCATGCCAGTCCGCCTCCTCCCAAGAACCCAAATTCCAAAACTGCCCTTTCGCCGCCCAATCCGTGCTCTTCCCCAATGAAAATTCATCGCCATCGTCCTCGTCGCAGGCCGACCAGTGTCAGATATCCAAAATATCCCTTATGAAGACGAAGATGACTTCCAAACCCCTCCTGAACACTCTCATTCTCAGCCTATTTCCTCCAGCTCCGAAGACCAAAGACCACCAACAATCGCAACCGACAATCCTCAAATCAACTGTAGTGACAATCGGATCAATTATGAGATTAGCTTTTGATGATGGTTGTATGGACGCAGAGGGGGCTGTTGAATTGGGTAAGGACTTGGTTAATCTAGGGTTTTCAGAACCCAAATGAATGCTGAGAATCCATGGCAGTGATGACGTTTTTGGTGGTGATTGAAATTGAGGTTGTGTTATTGGGGATCCAAATCCTCAGTACTTTTTTTTTCCCTTTAATTTCCTCCTTGCTAACATAAATTTTTGTAGGACTCATTCTATATTAGTGGATCCATTACTAATATATGTTTGATGATCTGCCAAGAAGGAAAATATAGAGAAAAAGTATTGGAGGAGATCTCACTCATGTTCTAGGTGATGTTTTTGCCAGGGAATTGGAGAAATTTAAGGTATTGGAGGGTGAATTGAGTGAGGCTTTTCAAAAAATTGAGGGTTCCTGAGATAAATTTGGAATTGGAATGTCCAAGTGTTCGTCTTGGCCATACTGAGCCGATGATTGTGAAAATGACCCAAACGACAATGCTAATACAACAGTCCTTGAATTAGGGCTTGAACAAATTGGTGGGAGTTTAGGGTTGAACAAGGATACTTCCAGTGAAAGGGGCAGGTGAATGCGACAGAATGTGAGATATTGGCTGGTGAAGGAAGTTTGGCTAGCAAGGATATGGAGTATATTGAGAAGTTCAAACTATACTGGTTGTGGTGGTGCTAAGTAGTGTGGGGATGAGAAAGATGGTGGTCTTGGTTTTGGGGAAGGCTTGAATTGCTGTATTCAGTGAGGGGACAAGAGAAGAATGTCGGTGGGGAGAAGGGCTCTGGAGTTGAGTCCACGTAGGACTGTTTAGGGGATGCGGATGATGGTTGTGAGGTTGTTGACATCTTGGTGACTGACAAGGCGTGGTATGATGTTTCCTCGGCCTAGGTGGTAGCCACCGGAGGGGTTTCACGATTAGTTCGTGGCTTACAAATGGTGGTTTTGGGATTTTTGTAACTTGTGAAAATTTTGAAGGGATTTGAAAGGAAATGGGTTTACTTGGAGTAATTATGTTGCTGCTAGGTGGTGCTGTGTCGAAAGCTAGTTTTGCGATAGATAGAGCTTAATGTTTTGCAGTCTTGTGGTATTGACTGTTCAGGAGTCTACTGCTTGTCATTAGCATAAGCAATTGGTGGCCACAGATGGATCTTGAAGCTGCAAACGTGTAAGGTATGGTGACAATTTTGTGTCCAAAGTGAAAACCAATGTGTTGTCAGGATAATTCCTTTCTTATGATATGATGCATACAATCTCGGACCAAAAAATTTACATAAATAGCAAAATATTTCCTGTGAAATTGATGTCTTACTATGGTGTAGGGAACTGCTGAACTAAATTTAGGCTGTGGGTCGAAAGGTGTTTTTGCCTTAGCCAAGGTAGCAGTACAATGGTTGGTTTTCTCCATGTATCTCTGTATAATATTATTACATTCTCTCACTCTTGTAGAAGTCCACAATATGGATCTGTAAGTTTAATGCATCTGTTTTGGTAACATGTATTCTATGTATTAGCAAAATGGTTTTCGTTACGTCATCGACTTTCCACACCTCTTTACAGAAATGAACCTTCCCTAAGTTATGGTATCCCACAAATTTTCTTTGTTTGGTGAGTTGATAGTGTACTAGGGGCATTCTGTTCTAATGCACAATCCTATAAACTATTGATCTGCACCCTGAACCCACAGATGAACATTATATGGTCAAGATATCAAGTATCTCCTTGCTTGCAGTTAACATCAGGAGTTTTTACTAACAGCCTAAGATTGAGCAATTGGTGAAATCCTAGAACTCTAAAGCATATTCTACCCTAAACGATGTATACGCTGCCAATCATATAGAAGTTGAAGCATGAGAATAGCCAGCAGGTATAAAAGTTAAAAGACAGCACAAACTTCAACTTCCTTCACATGCATCCCACTAAATTTTCCTGGTTTTTTCTCACATGGTTTTCTCCAATGCTTAGAAGAGACCAAAAAGGTAAAATATATGACAACAAAAGTCAGCTAGCAGACGGGTTGTCTCAAAGTTACTGAGCCAAAATGTAAGCTGCTTACAAAAACTCCACAGATCACCTCTTCTGCATGTAATATTGAACTATATATTACAATCTTTTTGTCAACCTATACAAAAAAACCCGAGTCATTCATCCCCTGACATTGCAAATTTAACATAGGTCAAGAAAAGAAAAAGAGAATGCAAACACCAAACCTCATTTGCAGGATTCGTTATGTTTGGCATGCAAGATGCCCAGCGCACCATGGGTATTGGCAGAGGTGGTACCTAAATAGCCCTAGTGATTGAACTAGTATCTCGACATGCTTTGTCAGGGATGGCCAAGATTTGGGTATACTAAGCTACTACTTATGCTTGCTTGGGTGCCAAAACTTGGAGGAGTTGGGACTAGAAGTTCTGCTTGTGGGAAGGAGTTGTTGGATGGCACATCCAGCAGCAGATCCTGATCAGAGCTCTCATCTGCAAACTGGAATGAGTCCAGCAGGAGGGAGCTATTATCAGGAGGCAATGTGAATAGGCTTTTCGGACTGAAGCAAGAGCCATCGTTGTCAAAAAGTTCCTTGTGTTCATAGCTTCCCTTCATAATCACCCTCTTGGGACTCTTCATTGTCATTTTTGCTCCTGAAACACGTTTTCAATAAATTGGGATTCCAATTTATGTTATTGAACAGACAAAATCCGTATAACCGTATATAACAAAATGGTGTGTAACTAGAATTGCCTTATCTATTCATTGAGGATCAAAATTTCGTTTCGAAACATCCGAAACGTTTCCGTTTTTAAGAAGATAAAAAATAATCCGTGATGAAATTGAAATTATAATATTTCAAGGTATTCCACAATGTTACGAGATATTTTGTAATATTTTAATGCATTTGCACAATTATTTCAGAATGTTTCAAGATACTTTGATATATTTCGACCAATGTTTCAAAAAAATAATTCTTAAATTTTATATTTTTTTCATTATATTTTCGAAACGGGTTGAAACGTTTCCGAAACACAGTTAAAACGTTTCCATTTCCTAGGTTACCGAAACAATAGACCGAAACAAAATTTTCGTCTTTAATTCATTCCAAAGAAGGTGGTTAGAAGTGTTTGAGAGTTCCTAACTCAGATAATTTTAAAGCCTCTAACTCAAACTTAAACTCCACTAGAACTTCAGGTGTGGTTCCATTAACCCCTTCATTGTGTTAAAAATAATGTCCATCCTGAGTCCTCCTAATTCACCAGGGGATGTTAGGAGTTACAGGGCATTATGGGCCTGAATCTAGTGTTTGCACATCTGTTTGTATGCCAGCTTCCCGAAATTTTAAGGAAAGAACATAAATCACAGCAGTGATAATCCTAATAATCACCTTGATAGGAGATTGTCAGGATACACAATTTTGGGTGTCACGCCATGCAAGTTAATGTATGGAGGAGAATATGCTGAAATAGGAGGTAAGGAGAAAAGGATAGAGTGATCTGCACAGGTACAAATTGGCGTATGCATATAAGTGAACAAAATCTCCAATTTTAAAAATATACATATAAGATTTTAGTGGGAAAAACAATGAAAAAAAAGAGAAGAAATTTGATGAAGATCTTCCAAAACAAATGCAGGAGGAAAGGGGTATAAAAATTCATTAGAGGAAGTAAAGCGAAAATCGACGTAGATATCAATTTCTGTTTACCAGTGTAATGAAAAATCAGAACCAGACGTAAAACAAGATTAGTTTGCAATTACCCTTTACCTATCTAATGCTGATAACTTGAAATGGAAATGTGTGCAGTTATATTAAACACAACATTCCAAGGGTATAACTATGCAATGGTTCGGTGTAGGTAAATGTTGACCGCCCAATTTGTAGAGCAGCAGCAAGAGCGAGAGCAGTAGTGAGAGACTGGGAGGACAAGCGCAAGCGCATCAAGTTTGAAAATGTCTATGATTTAGAGCACCTTGAAAGTTTCAATATAAGATTATATCGAATATATTTAGTATATGTGGATTTTTGACATTTGATTAGTGGTTAAATAATAAAAAATAACTAACTAATCTCATAAAAGCCTGGTAGCTCAGCAGCAGATGCTTAGGTTTTCAACTAACAGGTCATGAGTTAAACCCCAGGTACTCAATTTTCAAGCCCTTTTCATTATCAATTGATGCTTAGCCCCACTTTGGTGTAATGTAATGTACTATATAGTCTACAAGTGACAAGCCCCATTTTCCAAAAAGAAAAATTTGTTGTAATCTGCTAATTTAAGAAATGGAAAACTTGCGAATTGGCTTCAAATGTGTAACCTGAACACTGACAGCATGTACATCCACCGGGGTGGACAAATCGGAGCACTTGCAGTATAAAACACATGTTGGACACAAAAGAGGTGCTTATTAAAGGGAAAGAGAGATTCTTTTTTATATACTAAAGACAAGCTACTTGATATCGAAAACCCATGTACCTCCATACTAATGAAGACAAAAATTTACTTTGATATTCAGCCAAATTTATGTTTTTTAAGGCTTGGAAACTAGATACAGCTAATACCCAGATACTTATAGTATTTTCCGCACATAGAGGCATCCATGTAACACAGACAAGGAAAAACCAAGGCAAGTCATTATAAGGAAAAAACCAAGGTAAGACGTTATAAGGCCTATTTGGATTTTCATCCCTTCTCATTGAATTGTTCTTATTTAATATTAACTTTTTTGGTTCAACCGTTAGCTGCATTGTCGTTTTCAACAGAAATGTGTCTAAAAAACCTAAAAGTCATTGAACTAATGAATTCAGAAAGCAAAATATGGCTAACCTGGAAATTTTTGATATTGGCCATCTCGAGATTTCTTTGCATTTACTGAATGACCAGATGCAATGGCACCAAGTCCTCCAGTGACTACAGAATCACCAGTACTATTTCTAGGTCTTAAATCCTACACTCAGAACAGTGGTAGAGTTTACATTAGTTTAAAAGATACACCATAACTGTTCCACATCATAATATTCAATTTCTAGGTAATTCATTCGAACCTTGAGTAGATTATATTGTTCAACCCATTTGGATTTTGTCAAATTGCATAAAGCAAGCCTCTTCAAAGTTTTACAGTCCTCAGCTTCTGTGCTCAATAAAGAGAGATCAAAAACACCTTCCGCAAGAAGTTTCTGGAAGGAGGATATGTTCTCCTTGAACTGAGGGCTATCAAACATGCTTTTAAGGCTGTAGATGAGACAACAAAGACCATTATAAGTGTTGGACCATGCCTTAGCTTGATTGAAACCTGTCAGATAAAATTTAGTATAATGTGCACTTGATTTAGTTTATCAACAAAGTAAAGGAGAAGAACTGCACAAAAATGCACTGCTACCACAACGATTGGAGGTTAATGAATCACTCCCATAAGGAAGACTACAAGACATGAGCAGTGCGGTACAGCAAAAGAAACTGAATTGGATACAAGAATTTATTATTACCATTTAGAGACAAGGTTGAAAGAAGCAGAGATGAGTCTTTAATGAGGATTCCAAAATTTATTGTCATTTCAATCTAGAATTTTTGTGAGGACTATTTACTTCATTCCCAAAAATGACTTTGCTAAAATGGTATTATAGACTAAACAGTTAACTCAGTTCTATATAGATTCATGACATCCTTGCACAAAAAGAAAACTTCACCAATGAAATATCCTATGAAGGATGCCAGTCATTTCTGTCCACAGAATTGGCCCCTTGCTTACTTTTATCGCCGGTGTTTGATAAAAAGAAATTGAATCTGAAGGACAAAGAAATAAACCTGTCAGGATATCTGCCTGTATCAATACATGGTAGGTACTTCAGCAGTTGTTGTTGTTCATCATCTGTCAAATGACCAACAAACTCGTCGAAGTTAAGAGCATCCTGCACCAAATATAGCTAGTGATCACAAGAAATTATCAAGATAAACCAGCTCAATTGCAGCAACAAATTTGAAATTCAGGATCACCCCATATTATAAGTAGGAATTTAGCCAAAAAATTAAAAATACATTGATAATCATTTAAGAATGGACTCAAATGTTAGGAAAAAACACCTAAAAAGGAAAGGAGCTTATATGGTTGTCCCTTGTATAAAGTGCTCATTAGTATCTTAAGATTCATTTACAATAATATGTAAAAGTTGGATTCATTTTAGGTCAATAATACACATGCCAAATGGAAAAGACCCAAACAATGGGGACACTTTTACAGATATGGAGAATTGCGTTTCACTGGCCTGACAAATGGGCCAAAAAAAAAAACACAAACTAGCTCAATAGTTGATAAGTGGCCTTTCTCTTTTACTCAGAAGTAGAAACATGAAACTTACTTTTAAATCTGCATAATGTAGTGGCGAATTCTGACTTCCCAGAATCTGTAGTTTTTCACGCTGAGCCTCATCCCTGCAATTACACAGAAGTATATGAACACACAGATGTAGTATTATCTAGTGAAGCAAGAGACTTATGCATAATTGCAACAGAAGTATAGAGTTAGAAAGATATAGAAGAAAAGATTTATCATCTCTCCTCAAACTAAGGATATAAAGTTTCCCCAGACCGGCATGCCAGTTTGAATAACTTATCCCTCCAAGCCAAAAGAATATGCAACTATTCATACCATAATATATTCCAGGTAAAATGGTCACTGTTGGGCCCTATATACTGACTAACACAAATCAGAATAGAGGTATTTGCTTTGACAATTTTTCTCGGATCTGCCAGGCAAGCTGCATAGAACAAAGACAGTATACCCCTTTTTTGGAACTGTGTTGAAGACCTTGTATTGGGTAGCATAACCGGTGTTCGTAGTTGTACCGCATCTCAGATTTGCGGGAGGTTGCAATATCAGACACCTGGTGTCCATGTTCCCCTCTTACAAAACTGGCAACAATTCATTGGACAATTTAATGGCAATTATGACTTGTTTGTAGTTAAATTTATAGTAGGAAGTACCTTTTAATTTGTTCTTGTTCCATTCCCTGTCCAGAAGCCTTCTTGACTTTATCAATCCATGGACCTGGAAAGTTGACACCCTTGTTATCAATATGTGCAGGAAGGGTAGTCATCCGGGAGTATGCCTCATTGACGGGGTGTGGCTTATTATCAACAGAAAGAGAGCTAGCTTCGGATTCTTCTTCTCGAACTATTGAGCTTGGATGCCGAATAAGAACACTTCCATGTCCAAACTCAACAGATACCATTGGTTTATCACTCTCAAAAAGCAAATCCTCCTCAGAAGATCCAGAGAAGTAGGATGACTGTTCATGTAAGATGGTACATAAATCTTTAGTAAGCTTCTCGACTGGAGATGGCTTTGGACGACTGACACAGGTCCTCTTCTTCGATGGTACCATTGTTTCCCATACATTGGATTGGGCTGGGCCTGAAACGAATCAACTATATTTAGCAACTATATGAGTACATCATTTCAATGTACCCGCTTGATATTATGCAGTAAGGAAGGATGGAAAACCAAGAAAACCAAAATAGATAGGAAAAGAGAGGAAAAAAAAGCACTGGGAAAAAACTGATGGAAACTAGAGATGTTTATAGAAACCATTTTCCTACTATGATCAAATAAGCATATATGACTCACAACTTCACATTTGAACTGGAGTATAATGCACCCTCATTGGATAAAACTGAATGGCCTATAATGTCATATATTGATCCTTGATGATGATAAATTCAGTCTCTAGGAGTGTAATCAAAGGAAGGGGATAGAGTGTGGAGATTGGAGATTGGGACTAAGGAGTATGGACATTAGGCTACAAATGAATGAATAACGCCCATACAGGGACAAACCAACCTGTCAAATCACTTGCGTCTGCACCACAAAACTGCACACAGCTCTCAGAGTTAGATATGGCGGACCCAGAACTTGATCTATTACTTGTATCTTCATCTAGAGCCTTCCAAAGACTCTGGTTAGAATCACGTGCAACCCTTCCAACTATAGCATTTTCATGATTCTGCTTTCTTTTTAGCACCTTTGCCTCTTTGTTCTTAATAGACATGCTCTTCACTCTTGAAACTCGGTAATCCTCAAATTCATCAGGTTCTGCCCTAGAATGTAGTGGAGTATAGTTCGCAAGTGTTCCTTTTGTTCTCCATCGTGATCCACACGCATTACACAGTATTGGCTTCTCAGGTGGCCCATTTCGCCACAGAGGAGTGCCTGTAGCATAATTTAATTGTTGGCAATTAGTAAATTTACTCAATTGAGGGGAAAAATGACCATTGATGTCAAACACATAAGCGTGGAAGAACATATACATAGAGGAGAAAAGCATGGAAGAATAGAGAAGTAATGTCTTTAAGTATGTATCTGCATGTCACAACGAACTTAATAGTACACAATACACGTCCTCTCAGTAACGTCACAAAGAAGCTGGTGGCCATCAAACCATGATTCTAAGAACTGACAGGCACTCAGCCCATACCTCTATGACTCTATCAGAATGCATCGCAAGCTCAAGGGGGTGCTAGTGGTGCTCTTTATACAACTCATAGTCATAGAAGTAAAATTTGAGCTACTATGACTACAAATGTGAGAATGCTTAAGCAGGATTACAGTCCAGTGATGACAATGCCATTAAGCTTAAAAGGATAGAGCTTAGAAAGCTTCAAAGAATCCCTTAATGATGAAAAAAAGAATCCATTAACCTCAGAAATAGACAAGAATACAATAAAGCTAGGAATACTATGAAGTTTTGCTACCGAGGATTTGTTAGAAAAGATCCTTAACTAAAACAGGAAGAGCTTAGCAAGTTGTTTCATTTAAATACAATGTGCCAGCGCTTCTTCAGTTCTTTCAGAACTTAATATAACACTAGTTCATGATAAGAGAACAAAAAGATGAGATGAAATGAGGCACACAACCAACGATTTGGTAGCCATTGCTCCTCCGTTGAAGTTTAATGAATAAACAGAGTAGAAGCAATAGAAGAATGAAAGAACAGATGGTTGAGTGGAGTGTAGGCTGTAATCCTATATTGAATACATGCAAGCAGTAGTGTTAGAGTTAGTCATCACTCATCAGACAAGGAATATGAAATTCTTACTTTCAACAAATTAGCTGAAACCCATACTACTTTTATAAGATTGTGAAATTAGACACCAATAAAGCTAGAAACAAAATTGGAATGGCTCTTTGAAAGTTGCTACAGAATAAATGACTTGGAGTACTTCCGACAACAACAAATACTGCAACATCCTTTCACCATTATCAAATTTTAGCCTCATTCTAAATTTGGAGCTTTAAGAGAAGGAATATTTGAACTGACTACTACTGGAAACCAAAACAAGCTTATTATCACTCAGTCTACACTGCTAAATCTATATAATTTGATAGATAAGCCAAACAGACTAGCAACCACTTCAAGCTGCAGCAAAAAAGAATTTGCATAACCATACTCAAATAGTCTGACAAATCTTTTTCAGCTGTGTGCCTTTGCTGCAAGTAATAGCAACTCAGAAGAAAACATGAAGTGGAATGGCAAAAAGTGCAATGTACGCCAAATTTCAAAACAAGCAGCAAAGTTGTGCTGAGATGAAGAAAGTAACACCACAAGGACCAGAGTACTCGGACAATATTTAGATTTCTATACCAAGATTAACAGCTATTAAACTGTTGGAACGTGATGCAGAAAGAAAACCTTTTTCCATTGAACAAGAGACTAATTATGAATGAACATGGATAATAACCACACAAGGTTTCCTCAAACCATAAGCCATGAAAGAGCAATGACAATGAGAAACAACCAAAATATAATTCAAAATAGAACATTAGCCACTGACAAAGATTGAGAAGATAAATTAGAAGGAACACTTGACTCATTTTTTAGGAGTAATTCTTGGCCTGATGTTACTATTAAGGAGAACAATATGTGCCATAAATCTTACTGAGATTGGAACAATAACACAAGTGCAGGAGGAAATACAATTATTCATTGGATCACGAATTTTAGAAGATAAGAAGCAACAAGAAACCAAAGTTTGGCAGAGTTGGGGGATTCAAGTCAAGCTGAACCACCTCTAAAGCATTGGAGGAAAATAAAGGGGATCAATTATAGAATCTGTTGCTGCCCAATTATCAAAAGCTGATTCTCATTGTCCTATATGGTGCAAGAGATTCAAAGGGCAATGAAAACCCATCCAAGAGGAAGAAGAAAAGGTTGAAAAACCAAAAAAGAAGACCCAATTTCACAAAAAAACTCATACTCAGAGCAGTATTGGTATTCAAAGATTCAAGTGCACTTGCTGTTGTGTGAAACTCTATTGATACAAACAAAAGAACTCATAATAAGATACAAAACAGCACATATGTCTTATTAATTTTGTTTGTCCAGGAAATCTCTTCGTTTAGAAACAACCCAGAATACGGGTGTTACCTTCTTCCATGATTGAACAACTAATCTAAGCATATAAAACCATTTAGAGGATATGAGAACAATAACAAAAAGGAAAAGCACTAAAAATAACCCATTTTGCTTAGATATTCAAATTTTTATGAAAAAATTAAACTCTTGAAACAAAAACTCACTTGTAACACCACAGTGATAGCAAGGTCCTTGCTTTCCCATGTCTCTCTAGTTTTTTCTTTTCCTTAAATCTCAAAGGAGAAAATTTTCAAGGAAATTGAAAGGAAAAAAAAGGAAAAACTGGTTCTTGTTAAAATTAAACAAAAAATGAAAAATTATGAATAAATAGGTATATATGATTATTCTCTCCAACCCTTTTATGGCATATAGGCTACTGGGTATAGAAGGCTTTTCTGCAAGAAACCCAGAGAAAGTTCTGCAGAAAACAACAAAAACCCAAGAAGACCCAGAAGAGTTTGTATCTTAAAGTTCCAGAAAGACCACTGAAAATAGCAAAAAATCAACAAGAAATGAAGGAATTGAGATGGGCTTTTTCAGCTGGTAATCAGTACAACCAATGGAAAAAGAAAAGACCATTGGAGAAATCTAATAAATGGTTGGGAAAGGAAGGTGAAATGGGAAGGGGGGTTGTGTTTGTGTATGACCTCTTGTTGTATTGTATATGAAGTAAATGTTTCAGCTATCTCTCACTTTATTTTGATGTTATTGTAATCTTTCAATTCCTCCTTTCTAATTATACTCATATAAATTAAATTTATTAAAATAATAGTAAAATAGAGAGGTAGAGGAATATTATTCCATATTTCCTGTTGACTATAGACTTTTCTGCTATGTTTCTCTCCTATTTCCAAAACTAAACCCACAAAATATAAATAAAAATAATCATAATTCTGGTTTCGAAAGCCAAAAAAAGAAAAAAAAATTAGGAAAAAGAGAAGAAACCAAGAGAGTTTGGCCTTTATTGGGTTCTGTGTAATTTCTTTGGGTTTGCAGATAAAGAAAAATATTTATATTTGTTGTGTATGTGATGACATGATGTTGATAAAAAAAAATACTTTTTGGGTCGAATGTGAAAAGAAATTGATTTAATTCCACGTGGGATGTTGCTATTGGATGTCACAGTCACAGCCCTCACCATTGATCTGGTTAAAGCTAGAGTTTTGAGTGTGGCTCCCACATGACGTGGCATGCAATGACCTTTGGTTTGTAGTTGAATTCAACCTTGATGATGTGCCTCTGCCCAATGGAATTTATCATTGAACTAATTTGATATTAGTAAATCCCTTCAAGGGTAATTTGAAAGGTAAAATGTGAAGAATTATAATTAGGAATTTTCAATTTAAGTCTTGCAAAAGATGTTATGTAATTTGGGAGGTTTTTGTGCATATTCCGAGCCCAAAATATTTATGATATACATTGATCATTACAAATATTAAGATTCACTCGATTGTGAGATTTAATACGATTTGAAACTCACCCCATCTTTTTGGTTCTTGACTCTCGCATTAGGAGTTAAGAGTCTCGTTTGTCTAGATATATCCGTTCCGTACTTGGTTACCCAATCTCATGAAAGAAAATTTTATTATAATATTTCAAAATTTCATTCTTTTGGTTGTTAACCCTTACTAGTTTTAAGTATGCGTTTGACACCGGATATTCTATTGAAAAAATAACGATTTTAACTCAAGTTTCCTTTGGACACCACATTGTTTTGACTAGATTTGTTATATGTTTTCTTTTTTGAAAATGTCCCAGAAAACCTATTCAATATTGATAACAATTGTCCCAATAAACATCACTAAACCACACATCTTTACTTAAGCATCTCAAACACTCATTACTCCTCCTATTATGGATCCTCCATTATCAAAAAATATACTAATAAGATTCAAAAGAAAATTGTTACCAAAAAAAGATAGAAAAGAAAAAAAAAAGGGAAGAAAAACCAATGTAGAACTTAAAGAGGTCAATTTTATTTTTTTTAAAAAAAAAAATCCAATTCTCCACTTTTTTAATGATTTTTTTGTCCATGGTTAAGCTTGAACCAAAAAAGGACAAATTCATGGTAAATAACTATACATTATATCCATCTACTTTTGCTGCCATGTGCCATTATAGGTTCACCTTCTTCATATGTGATTGGCCAATTCTTTTGTGAAATGCCTCGTTAGGTCAACCTAATGGGGGGATTCTGACCGTTTGATTAGAGTACTTATCCCACAATATAACCCCATGATGTAAAAAAGTGTTCAAAATGGACGGCTAAGCACCCTCAATTGCCCTATTTATTTTTGAGCGACCGAAATTTAATTTATTGACATAATTAAATAATATTACTTTTTTTTTTTTGTGGTAGAGACTTGACAGTATTAATGGGTCAAGAGGCGTAAAAGTCGTGGCAACTAAACAAGGCTTTCACTATTTTATATTTGGGTTAATCGTAAAATATCTCCATCAACTTTAGATAGTTTGCAACTCACTCCTTCAAGTTTTAATTTCAACAAAAATTCCCCTTAAAGTTTAAATATTTTGTAATTAATTTCAATAGTTATTTTTTAGACAATAAAAATTAACAAAAGTTAAACATGTCAAATTCAACTTTATTAAAAATAGATAATTACCCTTACACATATTTTTTCCTTGTACCAAATATTCATACTTTTCCATTTATCCTTACATCATTTTGTCCTCTCCTACTTCGGCTAGTTAGTTCCATTGTTGTCATAACCTAGACCGGTTCGGTTCTTAAATTGAATTGCATATGCAAGTGAATTGGGAAAAAATCACAAAATCTATGATTCTAACAATTTTGTCAAATTCGACAATTCAAATGTTATTTGTTATAAAAAGCCAAAATTTTCTTGAAATCGGTCTGTTTTCATCGTTCTCCTTTGACCTTCCCCCCCCCCTCTCTCTCTCTCTCAAAAGATAAAGTCAGCTTCTCCACTCGATCTCTCTCTTCATGTGGCTTCTCCAACATATTTGTAAGTCTCTCTCTCTTTTTTGGATTTTCATATAAAATAAAAGGTCTAATTATTGATTGTAATTTAATTTAAACATCAATAATGGTTAAAATTGGTGATTTGATATAAAAATAAATATTTATTTTAACTAAATTAGTTTCTTTGTTTTTTGTGGCAAATTGTACACATTTGTGGACATCTTTTTTTATATTTTTTAGTTAAATTATTATATTTTATATATTTTTTAATTACCCGACTGATCCGACTAGTTGACCTAAGAGTTGAACCAATGAATCATTGACCCGATCCTTCTATTGATTCGATGTCCAATCTGATTCTGATAATATTAGTTAGCTCCCATTCCCTTCCCCCTTGCAATAGAAACTCTCTCATCCCAATGATGAGGTGGAAGTGAATATTTACTTATTTTTGGGTCTTGGCTATTTCGTTTTCTTAGTTTTTAGGGACAAATTTGATATCTCAAGAAAAAAAATATAGAAATTAATGTTCAAGATCAAGGATGTAATGGTTTTTTCAAGTATTCAGTCATTGTTGTTAATCAATTTAATTCACTTAAAATTTAAAAGGGGTAAACTGTAGCATTTAAAACCATAGAGAATTAATTGTAATAAGTGACGTAGTTGGAGGGGCAGATTGCAGTTAACCCTTTATACTTTTATGGCCTCATGAACTTTTTCAAATTATTTTATGATTGTATCTAGGCCGTCCATCCATTGAATACTCACTCCTGGGTCCCACTCACTGCTACCAACATATCAATCCAACGGCTCATACACTCTGACCTGTGAACCTTTTGCTAAACCATCATTTACCTATTCTTTGTGTTTTTTCTAAACAAGGTAATATAAGAAGCCTGATGATAATATATAAAATTGTCACATCTATTTATTTTCACCCCTCTTTAATGCCTAGTCAGCTAATTGGTGGGTCCCATGAAGAAACTCATTACTGTTGTCCTTGATAGACTTAGATATTCTTCTTCCTCATCTCTTTCCCCTTTTTACTTGTTATTGTCTACTTTATGCACCTTCCTTTAATGGGATCTATACACAGTGAACACTCACAATAGTGGTATCGGGTTCGTGTGAAGCATAAGTCATGTATATCTTGACTTGTGTTGTGTTTAATTTGAATTTGTATCGTATCAAGTTTTATGTCGTTTATAAATCATATTCAGTATAATTCATATTGAGTCATTTACAAAATAATCCTATCGGCATAACCTATTTCATATCAAAGCTATTAAAGCTAAATTCATATTAAAAACCAGAGAAAATCATCCCAGATTCCATAATAATAGAAATCTCATGTTTTGAGTACGCCCGAAAAAAAAAAAAAAAAGCCTTATGAAGGACATAGGAAGTTGACAATGTGTAAAACAGAATAGTTGGTGGATAGGCAGTAAATTAAAAGAAACAGAAGGCGTCTTTATTAGGACAGAAAGACCTAATCTCCGGTACAACCGATGGACTAACCACCAATTCCATTATTTTCAATTAGAAAAAATCAATGGATACATCTTATCTCACCATGACTAAAATCTCCAAAATACCCCCATCTCAAATCTTTACTGAATTTCATAGACCATCCATCCACTCACTCACTCACCACCGACTCCACATTAAAGTGATATCATGGTGTTGTAACTAGGAGTTTTTCAAGAATTTTCGGTTTAATGTATAAAACTTTCGTCACTTTTGAGTCGGTTCGAGTGTCCTCGGTCTATCTCGTATTTAAAGAGATTATTATTTTCACGATTTGAATTCTTAACACCCAAATTAATATAAAGCAATCTCACTGTTACGTCTATGTCTGTTATTAAAATTTGATTATATATTAATGGGTTTATCAAACTATTTTATGAGATTTGGCAAGATCTGAATTTTTAGGGCCGACATGCCCATTGGTTTAAAACATCTGTCCATTATCTACTAGAAATGCTTGTCACAGTCAACGCTTCAAATCAATGGGCTTTTTATGCCCAGATCATGCTGATTAATTTGTCAAAATAAAATAGCAAACATGTTTGTCATTAAGGTTAAATGACAAATTTTTGATAATAATAATAACACAACACTAGACACACTTAGAGATCAATGGGTGGGATCTCAAACAAGTGTTGTAATGGCAGAGGAAGACCACATATTAGGTGGTTAGATATGTCCACTGTCCTCATTTTGGCCTCATACAAGGCCTTTCATTTTATCGTGTGTGTTTGTTTTCCAATGAAGACATTTTCACTTGGCTAATTGGGAAATATAATACAACGGTTACACTCTGTAAGTAGTGTTATGTAATATCATCGTTTACTAACGAGTGGATAAGTAAACCCTTAGGGGTAGTTCAATGGTCGAGTCTGACATCTGATAATTTAGGGATTTTAAATTCAATTTATTTCTACACTTTTTAAGGGCTAGCAACCTTGGTCTCTTTAGAGACATGTTCTAATCTAGTTTAAGTCACGGTGATCAACCATTAAATTCGAAGCATAAATACTCTATAGCAAAAAAAAAAAAAGTGGACAAATGAACCATACAAAATTAGATTGAACTTCAACTAACCTCTTAACCTATCCACCATCTGGACTTGTATTCATGGCAATTAGCCCCCCTGACTAATCTTTCTTGGCCATTGTAGATCACGTACACCAGACAATTATTAAGATAAATCACTAATCTTTGGATTTATCTCGAATTTAAAAGTACTAACTTTCTAAAATGAGGTTTTAAGTAACTTGTTTACCTTCGTGATTTTTTTAATTAAAAATCAAATTTAAATATTGAATGCTCTGGACTGGTTATTTAATCAATGGATGATGACTGACTGACTTGTTTGGAGTTGGTTTTGTTTTGGGTGCGAAACAGATGTTTGATAAGTGAAATAAAAAAGTCAGAGTTAAAAAAAATTTTAGAAATATTTGGAGTGTTTTCGAAAAAACAGACTTTTTCTTGATAAACCTCATTTCTCTGTTTTTCTTTGGTGCTAATAAAATTTTATTTGCCCAAAAGATTAATAGAGAAATCGCTCAATAAACTCGGATCCAAATAGAACAGTTTTCTTTTCATATAAAACCAAAAAAAAAGCCGAAGTTTTTACCACCCAAACATGCCCAAATTTGTCTGTATTATATCAATTATTTATCACTGAATTTCATGTATATTAATAAGAGAGAATTAAAAAAATGATAAATGTTGTCTCAATATGTTTGGTGGGCACACGAGTGATGGGATTAGGACCCAATTATCAACAGAATATATTACACTTAAAACAGGAGTCTGCACAAAGTAATCTATTAGGCACTATCTCTCATCTCTCACACAACAAAATGCGAGAGCACTGGACCTTTTTTTCTTTCTGAAAGGAGCTTTTAGCCTTAGGGTTTACTAGTTGGATTTACATAAAATAAGTTCATGGAACAATATGGCAAGAAATTAAAAGGTGAGGGTGTGGGTAAAAATAACATGAGGGTGAAAAAACAAGAATAAAATTAAATAATACACCATTTTTTTAATTAATTTCCATTTTCTATTTGTTCGAGGCTTCATTTGTGTAGTAAGTAGAAGTATGCATCCCAATTGGGTCGCTTTAGTCTTGCTTTAGACGTTAGACTGTAACAAAAATGGCAATCAAAAATCGTTGAATAATTTTTCAAAAAGTTATTGTTTGCTTTATAAAAAAAATTTATTTGAGTTGTTTTGCATCGTGCCCATTAAGGCACTAAACACGATTTTCACAACACTATATAGAACATGAAGGAAAATTTGTAATAGATAAATTTTTTTTTGTTTTTTTCAAGACCAAGTCGGTAGCAAATAAAAGTCTATCTTTAAATTTTCCTCATCATTACTCTCAAGTCATGAGCATTTACTACTTTGTCCATGATTGCAAAAACTTGAACTAACAACTTGATGACACTGTAAATATTTGACATTTGTGTATTTATATGGTTTGATACTATATTAGATTTTATATAAATTTTTAAAGGTCGTATTAGATATACGTCTCTCAATGAAGTCGATTTATGGTTGAAACAGACTAAATTACGATTCAACCATGAAGACTAATCTTCATGATCAAGTTAATCTTCTTAAGATCAATCTTTATTTTTTGAATATGAATGAGTCGTAACTTGTCATAAGATACCCATGGAGTCGGTTAAGTCTCTGTACGTGGTCTCATTTGTAGATCATTCTGTACATCTTAACAGTAGAAACACTTGTTTCTACCTTTTTCAAGTGGGCTTGTGACTGGCTGAGTCTTGATACCTTGTTGGTCCAACCAGGGGCACAAGGACTTGACCCAGAGGCAATCTTTAGCAACAAAAGGTAATGTAATGTGGAGAGTTTCTATTGGCAAATGGCTCCTACCATCATATGTGCTTGAACCCACCTCAGCCTGACCAAACCCAATTTGACATCCTTTTCTAGTACAGCAAATGCTACACACTCGATCTTTTTTTCCAAAATTTTATTTCATATCAATATAAATTTTTAGATTAATGAGTCATCATGATCTTGACAAAACATTCGAAAAATACGATTATACCACGTTATTTGGTATAAAAAAATTGATGGACAAATTTAGTGTACACAGTTATATGCTTTTATGGTATCAAGTTCATGCTGGTCAACTTATTCCAATTGGTACATTGTCACATGGAATAGAAAATTAATAGCTCCGTAACTTGATGGAAGAGAGGTAAAGTTGTATTCACTCAATTACCAAAACTGCATGTAGACAATCAAAGCAAATATAGAAATGTGAATTCACAGGGCAAGTAAGTTCGTCTGAATGGTTAAGTAATTGTTCTTTTCATTATTCAAGACTCGGGATTCAGTCTCACCAACTGAATTTCTATTCTCTTTCTCATTTCTCTTAAGAATAGGTAAAATTTCATTACAATGCATATGAAATTTAATATAGATTTGCTTTCTTTGCTTTACTTTAAAGTAAACCATATGCTTGTTGACCTTTCTTAATCTTAGTGAAGGTTCAAAAATTAGGCCTCCTTGTACTTGTGGATTATAACCATAAGTTGTCAAGTAGTCTTATTTGCTTCTCATAACCCTTCTTTTCTTACCATCTTCTCATTGGCATCCCCTCATCAAAATAATTTTTGATTTTACCTACCTTGATCGATATAATAATTTACTCTTAAGGGAAAAGAGGAAGAAAATCACTATAAGCCTATAAGGCAGCAGAGACTTGACCTAGATTGTGCTCAAGTATAAACAACTCTTTAACCACTTGAAAAAATCTTACCAGCTAAAAAGAAAAAGAAAAAGAAAAAAATCGCAACGCAACTACTGATACACAACCCTAGATTTTACCTTGGCCTAAACTACTAATTAACCAATTGGACAAAACCCCTTTTTCTATCAGTTGCGTCTATTCAGTGCAATTACTTCTCACAAAATTTAAGCAATATTATTTTTTAAGATTGCTAATACTATTAGATGAAACTTATCAAAATTTAACCAATCAACATTTTAAGTGGAATCCACTCATTCAACATGAACCTGTATGTTGCGTAACATTACTCGAAATGAAAAACAACTCATCATAGTTATTTATTGTCATTTATGTTGACTTCCACATAAATTTTACCATGAACATGTACTTTTCTATACTTGGGGCCCTCAAACCACAGTCTTGACAAGAACATGAACCTATATGTTGCGGATTATAGTAAACTATCAAAAGAAAATGCAACAATAATGCAACTACCCATTAACTACAAATGGGTGATTTAGTCACGGGATAGGGACTTGGATCTCCTCCCATGCGTTTTTCTTCAAATTTTTTATTAGCAAATCACCTCTAAATTCAAGTAAGATCCACCCTATATGAGTGAGTCTCTCAATACACGATCAATAATTTATTATCGGAAAAACATTCAAAAATGTACTAGAGATATTTGAATCCATGTCATAGGGACATTAATTTGTTTTAGGAAGAAAAAAATTGAAATTGAAACTAAGTCTATCAATCATGTAGGGTGAAGCGAGTTCGTGTCAAAAAACATTATACTCGTACATAATTCGTTTATTAATTTGTGTGTAATGACTCAAGTCATATTGAGTTCGTGTCGTGTATTTCTGCTGATTAACTTCACTCATACTTCATTCGTTTATTAATCGTATTATGTCAATATCACCCGTTTATAAATAAGTGGCTAAAGAAGATCAAAATTCAGTAATTTTGTGTCGTGTTAACGAATTGTGTCATATTTTAACAATCTTAATTAAAACAGATGGCCAAATACAGCCAAAAGATATGGTGGACGCTGATCAGGATTGCAATTGATGAGACACATGTTGCATGGGACCAAAGAATATGCTAGGAGGATTGCAATCCTTTAGAAAGAAATGGTTGATGTTAAGGATCACTGCACTAATCTAGTAATAAGGAATATTAGTAGGTTTTATTTGGAAATACTTTAGAAGGAACACAAACAGAACATTAGCTTGTCATTTATGAACAACTTCTTTCTGCAGAAACAAACTCTGCCTAAAGGGAATTGGGTAAATCTTCTTTCTGCAGATTGTTTTTGAGGAGTAACAAACATCATTTTTACACCATACAGAAGAGAGAAGAGGTTGACATTATGTGGCGGTAAGATTCGACCACAGGTCGGGCCAGAAAGAAGTCGATTATAAGAGGACTGAGCGCAGTGCATCTGGAAAGTGATGGCAGAACATAAAAGGTATTGTCAGGAGTCCTTCAAATTGAAAATATATCACAAACATAATCAAGAATTGATATACAAAATTGAAGCACGGACATGCTGGACCCAAAACCGAAAAGTTGCTTTAGAGCTTTAGTGTAATCGATGTATACAACAAAAAATCAAGGCACAGAAGAATCATTTTCTTATCTTTTACCCACCATTGACCAAAGCATGCGATCTTTGCCTATGTTATTCAAACCGAGCATGGTGATTTCTGTCTCCCATCCCTGGCACTGCCATCACAAGAAACCCGTGTGAAGCATCCCAGAATAACCACCAAAAGAGACACACTAGTAGACAAATGACTCTGAATTCAACGCTGGCAATGGCCCACGTAGCTATCTCAATTGCGCTTGGGTGGGTATGCTTGATGCTTTGTCCTGGATTTGGTGTTTTGCTTCTGCTTGATCAAGTAAAGCCTGTTTTTGCATGGCTTTCATCATGTCCCTCATGGTTTTCTCCTCTCCCTCAAGCTGCATTTTCATTATGATCTCGGCGTCCTTGTCAATTGGTTTGAAATACTCTTGAATAGCAACTTCCTGCAAGTGAGCACCATTCTTCCAAACTTCGAATGATTAAGGAATCGAGACCAATACATTCCCTGAGAGAGAGAGAGAGAGAGAGAGAGAGAGAGAGAGAGAGAGAGAGAGGAGAGGCACTTGTGACAACTGCGTGCCCGAATACTAAAATAAAATAATACTGGAAATAGACCCCGCCTAAAATGCATAAAAATGCATGGGTGATTGTTCATGGTAAGATCAATCCTTACAACATGCTCCAAAGGAGGCGGCCTTATACCAATCTTTGTCCACATGAGTGTGTTATGTGTAGAGGAAGTTGTGCGAGTGTGGATCATTTATTTTTACATTGTTTTACTGTGTTATTCTTTTGGAACAAATTATTTGAGTTGGTTAGGCTTTGTTGGATGGCTCTGCAATCTATTTCATCAATGTTCTTGCTAAATTATAAGGGTTTTGGTGGCAGTGATAGGGGTTTTATTCTTTAGCATTGTACTTTCTTTTCAATTGTTTGGGTCATTTGGGTGGAAAGAAATTCGAGAATTTTTAAAGATAAAGAGGAAGTGATAGAAGGGTTGTGAAATCAAATTTATTTCCTAGCTTCTTTTTGGACTTGGGTGACAAAGGAATTTGAGAATATCCCTTTTATTTGTATTACATTGAATTGGATGGCATCTTGCGGAAGATAATTTTGAGCCTTTGGTGGTTGCTTCTATTGTTTTCTTTGTTTTAAATATAATCGGGTTGGACCACTTGTCCACATTCGCTCAGATACTATCAACTTCAATTATTAATAAAAGTTTGTTTCTTATTAAAAAAAAAACATAAAAAGATGAATACGGCTAGGGAACTTCTAACCATGAAATCCAACTCAAATATGATTTACTAGGATAAGTACAAAGGTGAAGGCAATCAAATGCTAGCGATATCATCAATTCTTATAAGAAGTTGGACCAGCCCAACCTTAAATTGTCAAATGGCACTGGCAGTTGTCACCATATTTGGTGTAGGGTTGAGAAAAAAAGGAAAAGAAAAGAAGGGGAATATGGAAGCAAGCTATAACGTGTATCCATTTCTTCACATCAAGTTATAATTTTATCCTCTGACTAAATTCTTAGTTTTCCATGGGATTAGTTTTGTAATAGAAATGATATGACAATCCAGACCATAGTTGTTTTACATATCGTATGATACATCAAGAAAACAATATGTATCGCTTAAATGTATTGGTTTTACACCATACCGTGCAATACACAATACAATACAACCAATATGTATGAGTCATCACGGGGCAAACGAGATCAAACTATTTTTTTTTTATTTAACCAAAAACGACGCCTTTTTACATGTAAGTAATTTTTGTACACACTAGGTAATGAAAACAGCGTTGTTTCACTATCTAGGGTTTTAAAAAATTGAAGTTTTCTTTTGTTATTTATTTCGTCGCAGGAGTAAATAATTTAATTGTCAAAAGTGTCCTCCTCCTCTGGCTCTTTTAGATTCTAGAACTAGAACTCTCTAAATTTTGTTGATGAATTACGTTAGAAACTTGACTACTTAGATTGATAATTTTTTGTTTTGGTCCTTGTGGTGCAATGTAATGTTATTATGACCTTTTTTCATAGATATATATGTATTTTTTAATATCTCTAACAAAAGAAGACTTGCTAAGAAAAGACAATTTACAATGAAGAAACCAAGAAAGAAATTCAGAAGCCTCCTGCTTAGGATGAGCATTGACTTATCAGGAAATGGCGAGATGAAGGTCCCAAGGGAAGGTTACAGGTTACCCCTCGGGGCATAGGGACACAAATGGCCCATTTACAGTCTTATGCAGATAAGTCAATGCATGCATCTAGAGGACCACAAAGCATAAAAAGACTATGAGGTCATTGGCAAAAAAGTTAATGGCTGCTGACGGCTGACCAATTAGCACAAGTTGGAAGTTGCCCTTTCAGTATGTGATATGAACATCCAACCTCATGAAGCTCTTCATGACCACAAAAAACAAAAAAAATAAAAAGATTCTGTAAAAAATACCTCAAAATCTATTAATACTTGATCACAGTTAGAGAAGTGACTGCAGATTAGGCCCATAGCCATTCAATTATATTCTAACTAACATACTTCAGCCCGAGCTAAGCAACTATTCACTTCTAGCCATGTCTAAAATCATCCGAGACATCCATATTTCCCTCATACCTATTGCTAAAATTTCCAAAAACCCAAGTTAATGGAAAATTGAAAAAGGAGAAATGCATTGTGATCAGGAAAGTTATCATGTGCTCATGTGGTTCATTCTCTATATTTCAGAATTATCTATGCACAGAAAAACATAGCATATGTAAAACTCACCATTTCTTCTAGCTTTTTATTTAGAGCTTGCATCTCCTAAACCATACATCGCACCTCTGATAAAATAACCTGCTCTGGAATCTTTCTCAGGGCAACCTTCCTCTCTTGTGCCTGCAAGAGAGAGGAAGAAAGAAAAGAACTGCACTGAGAATGGCAACACTAGAATGAAGAAANCTCCTCTGGCTCTTTTAGATTCTAGAACTAGAACTCTCTAAATTTTGTTGATGAATTACGTTAGAAACTTGACTACTTAGATTGATAATTTTTTGTTTTGGTCCTTGTGGTGCAATGTAATGTTATTATGACCTTTTTTCATAGATATATATGTATTTTTTAATATCTCTAACAAAAGAAGACTTGCTAAGAAAAGACAATTTACAATGAAGAAACCAAGAAAGAAATTCAGAAGCCTCCTGCTTAGGATGAGCATTGACTTATCAGGAAATGGCGAGATGAAGGTCCCAAGGGAAGGTTACAGGTTACCCCTCGGGGCATAGGGACACAAATGGCCCATTTACAGTCTTATGCAGATAAGTCAATGCATGCATCTAGAGGACCACAAAGCATAAAAAGACTATGAGGTCATTGGCAAAAAAGTTAATGGCTGCTGACGGCTGACCAATTAGCACAAGTTGGAAGTTGCCCTTTCAGTATGTGATATGAACATCCAACCTCATGAAGCTCTTCATGACCACAAAAAACAAAAAAAATAAAAAGATTCTGTAAAAAATACCTCAAAATCTATTAATACTTGATCACAGTTAGAGAAGTGACTGCAGATTAGGCCCATAGCCATTCAATTATATTCTAACTAACATACTTCAGCCCGAGCTAAGCAACTATTCACTTCTAGCCATGTCTAAAATCATCCGAGACATCCATATTTCCCTCATACCTATTGCTAAAATTTCCAAAAACCCAAGTTAATGGAAAATTGAAAAAGGAGAAATGCATTGTGATCAGGAAAGTTATCATGTGCTCATGTGGTTCATTCTCTATATTTCAGAATTATCTATGCACAGAAAAACATAGCATATGTAAAACTCACCATTTCTTCTAGCTTTTTATTTAGAGCTTGCATCTCCTAAACCATACATCGCACCTCTGATAAAATAACCTGCTCTGGAATCTTTCTCAGGGCAACCTTCCTCTCTTGTGCCTGCAAGAGAGAGGAAGAAAGAAAAGAACTGCACTGAGAATGGCAACACTAGAATGAAGAAATAGTCAGTCACACACATAGAAGAAAAAAGAAAGTACCCCCCACCCCCCCCCCCCCAAAAAAAAAAGGAAGGAAAATTGAGTAGAATGATAATAGGGAAGATTGAAATAAGACGTAGATGGTGTGAACTATGAAATAACATTTTGACGAGAACCAACTTATCAATAATAACAGAGTCAAATGCCACTAATAGAATTTGTCACCTCTTAAAGCTGCTTCAAAATGCACCACTTTTTGTGAAACATTGTTTAAGCCATCTATCAAATCAGTTGAATAAAGTAACTTGAGAAAGAATCCATACTCCAGAGGTTTGAAGAGGCTTGTACATTTATATTGCCACTAAAACTCATTCCAGGAAGCACATTGATACCATGAATCTCCTATTCATATAAATTGCATTCAAGAAGCAATTAAAGCAACAAGTATGATTGGTGATAAGACCGAAGTGCAATATCAAAGATGCCATCAGCGAGACAGTGATCTTTAGCCTATCAATACAATAAGGCTTGAAATGAACTATTGGATGTAGGACAATTCCAATCAACAAGTAGCATATCTGATAAGTGCCTCGGCACCAATTTTTAACACATGCCCACCTCAATTTCATTACTATATATGCCAAGGAGTTATTGCCTAGGCCCTAGACCAACAATAAAAGCTCATACTGACAATGGTGATGATTGTCAGGGTTGACTGATTTGAATTTGAGGACAACCATTTTTGTGCAAATGATATCATATACTTTTTTTGGGTCATTAAATCATATCGAATGTAGGCTTATACACAATTCATCCCCCAGATATCCACTATTGAGACCAAACAAGGTAAGGTCAAGGTTCATGGATGCCTTTTGTATAGTTGGAAGTCCGAACTTAGCGATGTTGCTGGCTAAAAAATGGCAGTTTGCACAAGAAAATGGGTGTATACCCACCACTCCCTGAACCTGCTGGGACAATTCAAAGTGGGGAAGGCATGATAGTGGCAGGTTTTGGAAAGATATAAATAACCCAATTCATGCCCAAACTGGGCCAAAGGTTGGGGTATATCTCATCATGCCTCCCATGGGCTCACAATTCTAAATGTGCCCCGCCTGGTTCACTGGCTTGTTGGCCTACCAAACACTTGCTCTTTGCTCCTACCGCCCACTTGCTTGTTATCCCTGCTTTTCTTTCTGCGGGGCCCCTCCCATTGCTCTAGCCATAAGCTATGGCAGCTCCAGCTCACAACCACAGGGGCCTACCCCACGTTTATGCTACTAAAATATTCATGCTATCTAAACGAATATACGAATTTCCATTCCATTAAAAACATCCATGTAGGTATGCACTCATTGAAGATCTAGATTGCACCGAATTCCATAATTAGACAGATAGTGAAGCTTAGAAAATGTGCAGGGCAAGATTCAAGGTACTGTCTGGGGTTTCCTGGCCTTAAGACAGAAGTATGGTTCACTAGCATTGCACATAAAAGGCAAACTCAGACTAAAGGTGCTATACAAAAGCACACAACTCTTCCTCAATGGAATGCCAATACTCCTCTTTCATCTTCTTCCTACCATCCATGAGGACGTTGAGGATGAGTCATGTGTATGTGATACACAGGGTTTCAGGGGCAACGGTGGGATTAGAAGACTCTATAGTGGTCCGGATGTGAAGGAATACTGATACCCAATGCATGGTATAGAATTTGGGGCTAGAGTGAGTCCTACCGGTCACAGCAACTAACTTGAGATACAGTTAATTATGGGTACAAGTAAAAGCAGTTGTTGAACAATATGGTAATGGTAGGCAAAAAGGTATATGGGTTGCCACATTAATATCGATGTTCATTCCAAAAAAATTGTACCATATAGAAGCCTGGTCACTACAATCCACCAAATAGTACTGACCAAAATGAAAAACTGAAGTTTTACCTTATTGCTTCACTAAAATCAACCCAGACAACTTATAACTACATTTGCATCAGTTCATCAACCATCACCCACTAGTTAAATTCCATTTCCAGGAAAAATAGGATAACAACATAAACAATAGTTAATTCCTTCCTCCTCATACTCAACAGCAAATTCTACTCAAATGCCAACATTTTTCATTGTATTCACACACAATCCACCTCATAATTACAACACATCTCCAACAGCTCAATATTCATGTAAGAAGAGGAATTAAATGGAAGTGTAGGAATTGAGATCCAAAAGCGAAGTGAGTGAGGAAGGGAGACCTACACGTTGAAGACGCGTTTGGAGTTGCAAGCGATAGCTCTTCGTACCCAGAAAGAACCCTAACGTAGAACATAGCTTTCCTCCCAAATTCTCTTAGTTTATCCATGGTAACGATTCCGAACAATCAATTTTCCATCAGTTTCTTTCCTCACATTTGAAGACGACGCCAGACAATCCCCCGCACGGTACCCGTGGAGTTGGACTTGGGACTAACTCGGACTTCCTGGTTCGGGTTTGATTTGTGGGTATGGATTAGACTTGGGATGAGCTCGCCGTACCTATAGTTTGTGGATATGGGTTAGACTTGGGATGAATTCGAACATCCTAGTTCGACCCTTCCTGTACCAATAGTTTGTAGATATTCAAAATTTATTTTGCTTATGGTCGTGATAAAGATAAAAAAAAGAAGACGACTTCAGACAGCAATGAAGGATCACTTACTTAAATGTCTTCATTCAACCTGGGCCTTTCTCCTGATCAAAAAAAATAAATAAATAAAATAAAAAAACCTGGGGCTTGTGTTTGGACTCTTTATTTGTTACTGTTAATTGCACCCAGAGGGTCCAAATCAAGCACCCAAATATTCCGGGTCACCTATAATTGTTATAGTGGATAATGCTTTTGAGATTGTACGGAAAAAAGCTAGTGAGAGAGTAGAAAGGGAACTATATTGACGAGTATTCACGGGTAATTGGAACAAACATTGTTTTGTAGCAAACTTATAGCATTAAAAAATAAGAAATTGCAGCTAGCTCCCCAACGCCTTTTCATTCTTAATTAGTAAATTGATTCTTCAGGTAGAAGAGAAATTAGGGAATGCTACTCTAATTATAGAAAAGCAAGATCAACAGATAAAAAGACATCCTGTTTCACAAAGAATATCCAGGAAAGAAGACCCGACCCAAAGGTGGAGCGCTTGAAGTTATTCCATGAACCATGGAGTGGTAACTTTCATACAAAGGCAATCTATTATTTATGTAATGTACAAGCAAATACCCCATAAGGAAATGACCATGGCCATCCTGCTTATACACAACTCAAACACAGTCATTTGAATTTTGAACTACTACTAACATATTGCAATTGTGAAGAATAGTAAAGATCAGTAAATTTGAAGGTTTTTCATGCCTTCCAGAAGGAAATCCATTTATGTACCATCACCCTCCCACACACAAACACACGCGAACAAATTCTCACTTACATTATCTATAAAATTCCATTTCGGTTCTGTAAAAGGGGGGAAAAAACAACGCAACAGTTTTAAGACAACTAAAAAGGGATAATCTATCCATTCAAGGGTCAGACAAGTTCCGATATGCTGAGCCAAATTCAGTTTCTCCTTTTCTTCTTCTTCTCTTCCTTGTCGGATGAATTCTTCAGCTGCACGGCAAAAAAGTTTTTTAAGTATATTCACTCATTCATTCATCCGTCCAGACAGAGTGTAATGCAAAAGACTTGAAACATCAAAAGTTGGCGGGAGCATAACTCACCATGATGACAAGGATTCGGACAAACACAGCAACAAAGTCGGTGAAAAGAGTCAGAGCATGCTTCACATAATCCAGATCCCCGAAGTGTGCTTTTTCAATTATATCCTGGGTGTCCACTACAATGTATCCCACAAAGACCAAAAGCCCAAAGTACAACTGCCACAAAACAGGAGAAATTACAACCATTACTTGAAAGTTTTCTAACAGTCAAAAGCATCCAATAAGGCTAAAAAAGATAACTCGTGTGGTACCTCAAACTTGAAAAGGGCCATAGAGCCCCCGAAGATAGAGGACGCAAAGTGCAACCAAAAAAGGATGGAGAGACCAGAGGAAAGAAGAGCCCCAAGGTACAGGTACTCCCTCCGCCTTGCCAACATGGCTGCTGCAGAGAAACAACCAAAGGCCACAGCACATCCCACAAATGCACCGACCAGAATGCTGCAATGACAAAGAGGAAGGGGGACTTTATGCATCAGGGGAAGTTATGTAGACCTTATAATGATATAATCAATAAGCCATAAACAAATAACCAGACTCATACTGAAGGAACCATGAAGTTATCATTCCACTAACTAGCCATCTTTTAAAAACATTTGAAACTAAAACACAACAATAAAATGTGTAGTGCCCACATGCTGGAAAAACAGGGTATTACGACTCCTAACAAACTGCAAGTGACTAATAGGTACACTTATATACGGCATAGTGCACACAGTATGCATCTTCAAAGCTGCATCACGTTCTTAAATGTCACAATCGTCAGAATGAAAATCTGGCCTTGACCATTTCGTTAATTAAATCACATTACACATTCTGATGGACAAAGAAAGTGACATCTAGATGTTAATTGCTTCATAATTCCTTTTATACATTAGTCAAGAAAATAATTATATGCTAACGACCGAAAAAGGATAGGTATAGTTTGTAGTTTCAACAAAATATATGATTCTTAATAGAGCAAAATGACCGAACATGATTCATGTGATCGACTCCAGATAGGTTGGGACACAATTCTATTGATATGAGTTGAGCAATGAAAAAAGAAAAGAAAAATTTTGAATCTGTAAGAGTTGGCTTAGTGAATAAAAATTTTGGCTGTAAACTTCTGACCAGGTAGGAAATTTTTTCAGGAACTAAAAAAATGGTCAAAAAATAGCAAGATAACCTGATTTGTTTATTTTTTTTGACTTGATTACAAACAAAAAATTTCATTCTTTTCCTCCTGCCACTCAGAGCAAAAATAAATATAAAATCCAAATTCTTGAAACAATATAAAGGTCCAAAACTAATATATTTCAACAATTTTAAAAAATAGAACTTTGACTAGAATGAAGATTGGGAAAAAGGCAGCTTGCCCACGAATCAGCAAACTAAATATTAAAGCCATGTACAAAACCAACAACCAAACAAAAAGAGTCTCAGAGTATAAACAAATTTAAAGGACAATCATTGTCGGAAGTTGCAAAGCTAAAAGCAATGGCAACAATGCCAATCAACAACAAAAATCAATAGAAACAGGACAAGCAACCCGATTATCTTCATAAACCATGGATTGATTCATTTCCCTATCAAAACATGGGAAACACAAAAAATAATTTTTTTAAAACAAACTGCTAAAGTAAGAAATACCTTGGATCAAAGTTAATTGCCAGTTCAATCAGAGGACCAATGGAGACCCCTTCAAAAAGGGCAGCTGCCATCAGAAGCCCAATCCTCTTTTGCTGTTGAAAGAAAACAATTCAAAGTCAAGACTTTAGAACTTGCAACAGACAGACAAGACAACAAAAACCAACAAAAGACGAAGCAGATGGATTACCTCTTCATATGGAGGAGTAGAGAGTAGCCAAAAGATGCTTCCCATGGATGCAAGCGTTGTAAGAAGGCCACCAATGTTCCACAGAATGTGTAGATAAACCCCAGCAGCTGACGCAATCAGAGCGCAACATAGGGAGAGATAAACCTGCAAAATAGAGAGAAACAAAATAAACAAATGAAAAATTATTCCATATAAACAAATGAAAATTATTCCACAAACAGATTACCAGTACATAGACAGAACAATACAGACCTTATTTGAATTCGAACTTGAAAACTCAAATGAAAAAAAATTCACACAGAAAATGGAGAATAGAATTGGACTAAAAGTTACCACAAATTTTTATTTCCATAACGTTGCCACTTTAAAGAATCAAGGCGCAAGGAAAGTACTATTGAATAATTGGAATTTCGAGAATCCTTGAAATATTTAAAGTAAACCCAGAAGCCCGTTTAATCCCTGGAATCATAAGAATTTAGGGATTTTTATTTTGGGGGGAATTTGTTATTTTTTCTCTGGAGAGAGAGAGAGACTAGGGCTAACGGATCAAGAACTTAGGTTTCGTAAACTCAAATTTCGTAATTTTACAAATTACATACGAGAGAGGGGGGGTTGGGATTTCAACAGTCCGTTCAATCCTCAAGATCACAATATAATTGAGACCATTTTTTGGATTCTTTTACTTCAAAAAGATCGAAAAATCAAAATTCAAACAAAGCATCGACCGAAACCCCAACTCTCAATTTAATCATCAACATGACTCCATTTTTTAATCAATTTCACCCTAATTGCAAACAGCAAGATAAAATAAGACACCATAACTTTATTTCTCGGATTTCCTTCACCAACTCATAAACCAAACGTGTACCAGAGTCGAGATTCGAGAGAAAGAAGGAACCTGTTTGAGATGATTTTGCACGACAGGAGAGATCTGGCGGAAGTTCTTAAGAGAATCGTAAGTCCAACGGTTACGAGAAGACGATGCCGATTCGAAAAACGCCGTGAATCCTTCCATTGTTGTTTTCTACCCAAAGCTCTGCTTTAGAAACTGATCTATCGATGAATTATCGGACGAAGACTCTCGACGATCTCAATTATGCTTCTATGAAAAAGTTGTTGGAGGGGTTAAAGAACTTGTGCGTGTATATATATATATATAAATAGAGAGAGAGAGAGAGAGAGAGAGAGAGAGAGAGANCATGTACAAAACCAACAACCAAACAAAAAGAGTCTCAGAGTATAAACAAATTTAAAGGACAATCATTGTCGGAAGTTGCAAAGCTAAAAGCAATGGCAACAATGCCAATCAACAACAAAAATCAATAGAAACAGGACAAGCAACCCGATTATCTTCATAAACCATGGATTGATTCATTTCCCTATCAAAACATGGGAAACACAAAAAATAATTTTTTTAAAACAAACTGCTAAAGTAAGAAATACCTTGGATCAAAGTTAATTGCCAGTTCAATCAGAGGACCAATGGAGACCCCTTCAAAAAGGGCAGCTGCCATCAGAAGCCCAATCCTCTTTTGCTGTTGAAAGAAAACAATTCAAAGTCAAGACTTTAGAACTTGCAACAGACAGACAAGACAACAAAAACCAACAAAAGACGAAGCAGATGGATTACCTCTTCATATGGAGGAGTAGAGAGTAGCCAAAAGATGCTTCCCATGGATGCAAGCGTTGTAAGAAGGCCACCAATGTTCCACAGAATGTGTAGATAAACCCCAGCAGCTGACGCAATCAGAGCGCAACATAGGGAGAGATAAACCTGCAAAATAGAGAGAAACAAAATAAACAAATGAAAAATTATTCCATATAAACAAATGAAAATTATTCCACAAACAGATTACCAGTACATAGACAGAACAATACAGACCTTATTTGAATTCGAACTTGAAAACTCAAATGAAAAAAAATTCACACAGAAAATGGAGAATAGAATTGGACTAAAAGTTACCACAAATTTTTATTTCCATAACGTTGCCACTTTAAAGAATCAAGGCGCAAGGAAAGTACTATTGAATAATTGGAATTTCGAGAATCCTTGAAATATTTAAAGTAAACCCAGAAGCCCGTTTAATCCCTGGAATCATAAGAATTTAGGGATTTTTATTTTGGGGGGAATTTGTTATTTTTTCTCTGGAGAGAGAGAGAGACTAGGGCTAACGGATCAAGAACTTAGGTTTCGTAAACTCAAATTTCGTAATTTTACAAATTACATACGAGAGAGGGGGGGTTGGGATTTCAACAGTCCGTTCAATCCTCAAGATCACAATATAATTGAGACCATTTTTTGGATTCTTTTACTTCAAAAAGATCGAAAAATCAAAATTCAAACAAAGCATCGACCGAAACCCCAACTCTCAATTTAATCATCAACATGACTCCATTTTTTAATCAATTTCACCCTAATTGCAAACAGCAAGATAAAATAAGACACCATAACTTTATTTCTCGGATTTCCTTCACCAACTCATAAACCAAACGTGTACCAGAGTCGAGATTCGAGAGAAAGAAGGAACCTGTTTGAGATGATTTTGCACGACAGGAGAGATCTGGCGGAAGTTCTTAAGAGAATCGTAAGTCCAACGGTTACGAGAAGACGATGCCGATTCGAAAAACGCCGTGAATCCTTCCATTGTTGTTTTCTACCCAAAGCTCTGCTTTAGAAACTGATCTATCGATGAATTATCGGACGAAGACTCTCGACGATCTCAATTATGCTTCTATGAAAAAGTTGTTGGAGGGGTTAAAGAACTTGTGCGTGTATATATATATATATAAATAGAGAGAGAGAGAGAGAGAGAGAGAGAGAGAGAGAGACGTCGGTGATTTCCGTGAAACTACCAGGCGGTAGAGGGCATCTTGATTTGTTTCTTTCGTCTGTTTCTGATTTTGCCCCTCGTTTGGCTTTTTATTTACAAATCTATCCTTCTCTTCATTAGTAGTGAGTCTCATTCAATAATATTGGGTTATAATATTAGGGTTAACTCAATTCAATAATTGTGATTGATTAAATTAATAAATTAAATCTAAATATTACATTTTTCAAAATTATTAAACCTAAAAAGTATTTGTTAAAAACATTTTAGTGATATTTATATTAGGTTTGTCAATTGTATTGAATGAGGCGAATTCGTGTAAAAAAATATTCTATTTATATTTAATTTATTTTTTAATTTGTATCTAATAAATAGTGTTATATCGAATTCGTATCGTATATAAATCGTGAATAATTAGCATATAAACAACCCTTGTCTTTTATTTTTTACATTAACTTTTATCTATAATCAATTCGTTTATTAATCGTATTATATTTGCGTCTTGCATGATACTCCAATCCAATTGAATAGATAAAAGGTAAATACCTGCTAACAAAAACCAAAATAAGAATTGGAGACAATCGGGTTGTAACTAATACCGAACCCAACCAAGGTGCCCAAAATTCAAATGTGACCACAGGGGCATTTGTGGAACATGAAAGACTATTCTGGAAAATTCGAGGAAATGATAATCTTCAGACTTCAAGCCAGAGGGGTCCAATCAAAAAAAAATTAAAGATTCACACCGTAGCTTTCGTGCTTAGCAAAACATCTTGTAGATTCTAAGCAGTTCACACACGTAAGCTGTGGACTTTAGAACACGGGATACAGCCACGTCGCACAACCTATAGAAACATGCCATGTCATCAATTCATTCGCAATACAATAAATACATAAAAAATATAAGAAAAACATCACTTTTGATAAGTTATTTTTTTAATTTGAATTTGAATTTGTCGAGAATTTTCTGTTATCAATAATCTATATTTAAATTTATATTTGATTGTCTATTTTAATCCTAATTATTATAATAAAATATTTTTTATCTTTATTTAACTTTCAACTTATTTTATACTCTTTTATAAGGACTTGTGAAAAAGTAAATGAAAATCTTTTGATTTTCTATTTTAACCCTAATTATTATAATAAATTCAATTATTATAATAAATTTAACTATACCCATCAATATATATACTTTCAGAACAATGCTATACTTACCAAATCATTTATCTCAAATCAGTAAATTTAAGCAACATAGTTTTATCCATACTTTCATCTAATTTTTGTTTTTTTGCTTCTATTTAACTTTCAACTTATTTTAAACTCTTTTATACGAACTTCTAATTTTTTTGAACTAATTTATTAGTAGTACAGTTACATACAATTTTTTGTATCTATATGAATAAGTAAAATCGTGTATATATGTGTGTGTGTATTAAATTATTATACAAATGTAGTTATTAGACATGATTAAATATATATTATATTTAGTTTTTTAATATACAATAATATAATAATATTATAAGCGATCTAATCAATCTATTTTAAAAAATAAAAATTAATAATTTTATAATATAATTAGTGTGCAAATGAGTAAAGGAGTTAGAGAGATATTTAAATAAATGACAGATTAAGTATTCAAAAGTTTTATATAATAAATTAATAATTAAATTTAATAACAATTAAAATATAAATTACTTATTTAACTTCTAATTTATTATTTAATTTAATTACCAATATAATTTATATTTTTTTATAAAAAAATTATTTAAATTTATTTATGTACAATGTACGTCGTACATTGCTAATAGTATAAAAACATTACTAGTATTTAATATTAGACTTAAAACTAATTATTCATAAAAAAAAATTACTTTGAATGACTGAGCTCTCAAAACCTACTGAATTTTTTCCTTACTACATGATTTATTTAAGATAAAAAAAATATTACATGATTTATTAGACCTTGAATGGATTCTTACTATTATCCAAGAAACTTAAATATAAAAATTGAGTTAGTAGTTTCGCACCCAAATAATAAGAAAATAATTCTTAAATAAATAATTATAAAATACAATCAATATAAGTATTAAAAAAATTAAATAAGACCTCATTTAAATATTAGTCCCAATTTTCCTCGGCCAGTGTCAAAAAAACTAAGTAACTTTGACTCGACTGCAGAAGTTGACTTAAACACTCTAACCCATCCAATCGAAAAAAAATAAATCAAGAAGCAATGTGACTTAAACGCCAAAACATGTTGGCAGAATGGCATATAACTCGAACCAACTGATCAAGGAACAATCAAACAATGATCAATTTACAAAATGAAAAATAACAGTAAACAATCTATTCACTCTCAACAAACCTTACAATTTTACAATGAAATCATCAAAAATCTTTCTCCCGAGGATGTGACGGTGATTGAAGTCAATCTGTAGAAGGTGAGGACAGCAACAGGTTCAAAAGAAACCCAACCATGAGTCCAATGAGTCCTACAAAAAGCGCAAATTTGAAGGAGAAGCCTGGATCCCTTTTACGGTTCCTTCGTATCTTCAGCATTTGCTGCAACAACAACAACAAAAGAAATATCAAGTACACGTCGATGAGGGAAACAAAAAAAAAGAAAAGAATGAAAGGAAAGGAAGAGAGATCCAACTGTATTGAAGATGTACTGGAGTATATCATTGTATTAACTTGCATTCCACTTATAATGACTCACGTATTGATCACAAGCGTTTATCAAACTCACGCCATGAGGTATTATAAGTTGACTCAAATTCACAACAGGAGGTGAAAATGGCCTTGGGAGATTCTAATACAACAGCAGTTTGTCAACCTAGAACAAGTCCTTTACATTTCAACTCAATCTGCATACACCATTCATTCCTTGGCACAGAAGGTATCTCAGAGCTCAATTGGTGGAAATCTAAAACACCAACCCTCACAACTCCAACCCAGAGGGTGTTTACCATGAGTTGAAGAAGCCTATGATTGATACCCCAAAGTTAAACCTGGTTTTCATATTTTTAACGCAAAAAACTTTCATAAGGTCAAATCAGAATTAGCCGACTCAATACAGGGACGACTAGATTAGAATTCTGATAGTCCCCCAATTTATGATGGATTACTGTTGTCATTTGTGTTTGCATCTAGTTCTGCATGTTAAGAAGATACCAGCATCTTGGATGGAATCTTGGTGTTCTACCGTAGAACCAAATAGCTCTATTATTCATAAGTGTGCACATTAAATTGTATATAAAAAATGCAATAAAACCAAATATATTGGGTTGAAAAGTATGAAGCACACTAACCAGCTCCTGTTGCAACTGCTGTGTTTGCCGTACAGCTGCATCTCTTTCATCTTTGAGGCGATACACCCTCTGATTCTGCATTGAAGGAAATAAAACTTGCTCATAAAACTAAAGAGAAAAATTGGCACATAGAAACATCATAAACTAGCCCAACGAGCCAATGAACAATTAAGATTCCTGCTCCAAATATGTTTTTCTAAACTGAAAAGTCAGGCCCACAATGCTGAACCCTCTACTATCTATATAATAAAACAGGAGTATGTTTGAATTTTATCCCAGTCATATTTTCTCCCTCAAAACTATCACCAATCACTTACCTCATCCATCATCCCTTTGTCAGACTCAAACGTCTTATCGCATCACTTATTTCTGTCATATGTTTAATCATTTATATATTTCTTCTCTAAAAACATCACATCACTCATTTCTATCATATATTTAATTATTTAATATTTGATTAATTTATAGTTAATATTTTTAAAAATAATTAATATAATGGAATCGATTTTTTGAACGTTCGAATTTTATATTTTATCGTGCCTTCATGCACGGGTTATGACTAGTATACAAATATGGAACCACATCCAGCATTTGATCACTTGACAGCTTGCATTCGAAGTACCCAGAAATATTGGTATATCCCATGAAAAATTAGCATATTTGACAGCAAATATTTTCAAAAAATATATATTGAAGCAAGAACTAAATTTCAGCATATTCCACCTTTCCTAGCACAACTACTATTTTTCAATCCACAAGGTGGAGGCATATAGAAGAGGCCACCAAAAATAGAAAGAAAAAAAATGTTGAATTTACATGTTTGACATCTGAAAAAGGCACATAGAAGATATATTTAACATCGTCATTAGAAAGGATTATATCACAGAAGCCAAAAAAATGCTGGTAACACATGGATATTAACACAGCCTTACTGGCAATGACTAAAGTCTGTTGACATGCCATGGAACACATTTGAAAAAAAATGTCATTCTGTTCCATTCACTAGCTTACTCAAAAACACGAAAACAAATCAGAAGCCAATATATAGGTGCCAACTATAACAATAGACACATGTATGTCACAAGCTTCAATCGTTTAAGAATGCTAAATACAGATAAAGTAAATGAAACAAACCATCAAATAATGCCTGAAAGAAACAGCAATGAATAGACTACTCACATCATTAAAATCTGTGGAGAGGTGCATCTGCAAGTAAAGAAGAAATAAAAGATTATGACCAACAAAGTCTAGCACAAATTTTTCAGCCTTATCAAGAAATCAAATGCCAAATGGGTTGATTGTTTGAAAACATGTTTTGCTTTGAATATGCTCCACATTCCACAAAATAAGTCAGAGAGGTACAACAATGCTGCTGGAGGGGAAACTGTATTAGTGCATTAGATTGGAGTATGAACAACTTTTTGGCAGGAAAATGAGTGCACAAAGGCTTTGCACAACTTATCAGGCACAAGCAAATGACAGGAGAAGGGGAAAATGCAAAACAAACAGTGAATGAACTACATGAGACGGGGAAACTACTATAGCACTCACAGCACTGGTATCAAAGCTTTGTTGAAAGCCATCTACTGAATTTCCAGGAGCTGCGTGAGGAGAGACGTACACAACTCTAAGCTTGCACTCCTCTATTACTCTTCCACTGTCCTTAGTAAACTGTACGCAGCAATGTCAAATAGTTGTGCAGGAAAAAAGACAACAATATGTTATTCAAAGGAAAATAAATCAAGCGAACTGAAAAAACTGTACTCTAAATAATCATTATTACAGTATCTTGTGGAAGCTCATCAACATCGGAATGTGGAGGCACTATGGTGCTTTGCAGTAGAAATTTATCTTTGCATTGCATATCCGAAGGGTACTCTCGCTGAGCTTGAAGGGTGACTACATACAGAGAATTAAGTTGCAATTAACCATAAAAAAGTGAACTCATGGACTGGTAAAACGTGCAAGCTGATATAGCCAGTATGCAAAATTAGAGTTGTGTAGACATCAATTATCATAGAACAAAAACTAGAACCATCTAGCCAGTATGCAAACTGATACTATTGTGTGGTTGACAGGGACGGAACTGAACAGAGGCATGCCCCCCCC
>CAUOFW020006168.1:2614441-2653712 GCA_963454935.2 Ilex paraguariensis | reverse complement strand
AAAAAGACCCCCCCCCCCCCCCCCCCTCTTCCCCCCCAAAAAAAAGAACCAAAGCCAAAATCTGCTGCTTGAAGTTGTACGCAGCTACAAGCCCACAAAGTTAATATTAAATTTCCTAATATGCCTAACAACTCTTAGTTAGTAGGTTGATAAAAAAAAAACATCTTAGCTTTCCTAATATGGCTCAATTCCAAATAATACTAGTAACAAAAAGAGTCCTAATTTGTTTACAAAACAAAAACTAAAAACCTTGAAAGGCTTAAACCATTGCAAGCAACAGAGAAGGGGTCTTGGTATACATGTTAGAACCCAAGATCTTCTAACGGAACCCGTATTCTCTACTATGAATATTGTCAAAATTAAACTTTTTAGCACGGATTCAATCTCAGATGAATTACACAATAGAAAAGAATGTTGAGTTTCACTATAATAGATGGGTAATAAAAACTATTCATTCAGTTCATTTTTATTTTTGTTGATATTTTTGTTTATATTAAGTATCTATATTTTGTCTGATTTATTTTTGTACATTGCAAATTTGATATAAGAACTATACATGTAATCGGCATTGTTGATATGGGTTTATGTCAATAGCGTTTGGCCTCCCTAAGGATAAAATCCTGGTGCCATCCTTGGTGGTTGACCATGCAGCATGGAGACTTCTTAAGAAACACCAAGCCAGTGCTGGAGATGACAAATCTTCACCATCCTGGATGCATGTCAATCACACCGTAACAATACACGGTGATGCTGTTCACATGGCTAACATTAACATAGGTCACACTCATGTCCCCCTTGATGTAGAAAAGAAGCAATACAGGGGAGTAGTAGTAAATAATATAACTTGCAAGTCATATATGTTAAGCAAGAGCTTGCAAGTCATGCTATTAATTGAAAGACCTATACATGTTATTATATGCGTAGTATATTGCCATGTCCTATCCTGCAAGGAACTTATGTAGACGCCATTTCATGCTGTGTTTTGAGTCCCCTGTTATCGTTTGTCCAATATTCGGGCCCAATCACTATCTTTATGATGGTTTCATAGACTGCAACAGCATATAAAACACCAATCTCCTTCGTAAAACAGTTAATGCTACTCGTAATCAGCATTCTCCATTAAAAAATTGTGATAAGCTAAAGAGTGGCACCTCTTATGACACTGGAGTCCCAAGGCTGTATAACACCGGTGTTGGGTCGTACAAAGTACTTCTTTGGAGAAGTAGTTTTGACCTAGCAAAGCAAAGAAAAGACATACAAATGATATATAATCAAGTGAATTACAAGATGGACTAAATTCTCAATATCCATTTCCAAGTGGCTTGGTTGTGTGTACAGGATCATAGATAAGTACCTTGAAAGCAACATGATTTTCTGTCTTGTTGGCAACTTTGAGATCACAATAACTTTGTTTCTCCAGGTCAACTGAAAAAAAAGAACACCCACAGCTGTAAGTCCATCAAAATTTTGTAAAACAATGGGGAAAAACTGAAACCCCCCCCCCTTTTTCTCAGCACTTGTACAGCTAGTATTCCCTGTCACTATTGCGTTCTCAATGTGGACAGTGTGTGGTTGGTGTTATACAAGTTTCACAGAATTTCCTTTAAATTTCACAGCAACATAATAATTAGAGAACTATCCTAGTGCACTCCCTCATTTAAACCATCTTACTTTATTCCATCTCTGAATAACCAACCTGAACAATGTCATGCTCTAACTCTTCAGCCTAATTTGGTCTTCGCCCCACCAATGGGTCAACTAAAAGAATATTGCAAACAAATAGCATGGACCAAGGATATTCATTTTGAAAATGTGCTATTGAGTATTTATAACTAAATCGAAAACATAAGGCATAATGTTATACCAAACAAGTTATATCTTCATGGACACTTTTTTTTCTGATAGGAAACTAACATATATCTTCATGGACCATTTCAAAGCCTTTCTCCAAGTAAAGAAAACCATATGAAGATATGGATTTTTTTTTCAATACATTTCTATTGGACAGCTTAGTAAGGAGGTGCTTCCGTTATAAACCCCCCATACCTACATCTGAGAATGTTTTCAATCAATTTAGGTTTTAGTAGCAACTCAATCACTATTTTCCAACAAGACGGCTGATTAGTTTAACACCTAATTACACGTAGGAAGTCAAATTTGTTTTTGCCACTCAAAAAACATTTTCTTTGTAATTATTATCTTATCAAACAATTTTTTTTTCTATTTCTTCAGCTTTTCAACCTTTATTCTTTTCTAGAATAAGTGTCTTTATGTGCTTTGGACACCTAGATTCCATAGATGAACTTATTACATGACCGACCCAAATACAGCTCTGCTCTTCTAGAGATAATGTTCAACCCTAGCTCAGATATTTCATATATCTTGGAGTAGCGCTTTCCTAACATAATCTTTCTCAACCTATCCATATAGTCGTCCTTTCAAAGTTTTTTGTTCAAAAAACGACTAAACACTGTCCAAATAATTGTAGCACTACACTCCCAAAGATCCCTCCTATATTACAGAATAATATGGTCTTGAAAAGTGCCCTGTGGCAATTAAATTAGCTGTTTATGAAAAATGTCTACATCAATTAGACTGTGTTTAACCTTGTGAGCAGTCATTTCCAATTAATTTAATACATATGCACGCAAATTGGATCAAAATTCAAAAAAATAAATAAATAAATAAATAAATCAAAGAACGCACAGAGAGAGAGAGAGAGAGAGAGAGAGAGAGAGAGAGAGAGGTTGTGCGTACAGTGGAACTTGAGCTCTTCCGGATGAACAGAGATTAACTTGTCAGTAGTACCAGTCATCATGATGACGTTCAGATCAACCCCCAAATCGATCAAACCCTATCATGAACAACTAAGTGCACAAAACAGCAAACGAATAGGTCGAAGAAAGCTGTAGCTGAGACTCGCGAATAGAAAAGGGAACGTAGAAAAGAGTGCGTGAAAAAACAAATTAGAAAAAAGAAAAGTAAGAAAGACACGATAAAGAGGAGATGACGAAACTTCAGGATCAGAGAGAACGAAAATGGACTAACATGTGGTGGTAAACGACGGAATTAGCTCGGTCCTCTATTCTGAATTCGAAGCTTCAGCCACAAAGATCGGTTCTGTTGTCCGAATTGAAGTGAGAGAGAGAGAAAGAGAATCACCATTGTTAAGCGCCCCCGTATAGCGGAGTCGCGAGGAAGAGAGCGCTTCATTTATCAGAGTAGAGAGAGAGAGAGAGAGAGAGAGAGAGGGCGGGAGTGATGGATGCGTGGGGGCGTGGGTCGTGGGTCCCGCAGGATGACGTCTGATTGGAAAGCGAAGGTTGGTTGTGCCTTGTCCGGAAGTGGGACCCTGTGACGTGTCATTAATCATCTTTAATGGTGGGTTTCTCGTGGGCTTGGGAAATTTAATAATCATCCATTTTTGTTATTTAAAAGGAAAATTATAGTTATGGAATTCGGAACGTTAGCTGAATCCCAAATAAATAAATAATAATAATAAAGATTTAACTCGTATTAAGCTGAATTTATCTACACAAATTAAACTATGAGTAATGTTAGATAGACTTAAAAAATAGACTTGTTAATCTCAACTATTGAATAAATAGTGGATCCTAATAAATGTTGAGACTTACAACGAAATCAATAGTTGAGATTATCAAGTCTAATTTTAAAGTTTATTTTTTAAGTCCACGTAACATCGCTCTTAAACTATGCATATAAAGACAACTTTATTTAGTATTATAGGTTTGTTTGGTGCTAATTTTTTTTTTTGTAAAAAATAAAAATTTGAAAAGTGAAATAAAAAAAATTAACTTTAAAAAAAATCTTTAAATTGAGTGAAATGTTTTAGAAAAAATCTACTTTTCCTCGTAAGCTCATGAATAATTCCTATTTTTTGGTTTTTTTTAGTGTTGATAAAAACTATTTTTGTCTAAAAAATTGATAAAAAAGTTGTCTAATAAACCCAAATTCAAACTGATCAGATTTTTTTCCTTTAAAAAAAAATGAAGTTTTAAGCTAGTTCTAAATGCGCACAAATATTATTTAGATGATTGTATTTGAATTAAATTTTAAAGCTCAAATGATGTGATATTTTAATAATCAACAAATAAAGAAACAAAATATTTAATTGATTTGTTCGATTGCTGCATCATTTGAACTCCTTATTTAGTCTTAGATTTTAATAAAATTTACTTAAAAAAATGATAAATTAACTTAAAAAATTAATAAATTCACTCCCATTTAAAAGGTTGGTAAGTTCTTCTCAAAAAGCACTGCATAAATACCCAAAAACAATAACTTCTACCCAAAAATGTGTTTTTGGTGGTTACAAGTTAAATAATTAAATTCATAATTCAAATTGACTTCGGCACGAGTTTGGGCTAAATCTCGAGTCCACTAATTCTAGTTGGGTTAAGCCAAATTTTGAGAATTTCAGATCGTGATTTGAGTATTGTTAAATTTAAATCACATGAATAGAACTCTATTTTTAGATTGAACACAATTAAGTTGATATTCATCAAATAAAATTAACCCCCATTTATTTACAAATCCCCTTTCACCAAAAAAAAAAAAGGAAAGTATTTCCAAGTAAGTGGGCTAGGCAAATCAAGCCCAAGTATCCAGATCAAAAAGCCCGCAGGCCCAGCATAGCTATATGGTGACTCACCGTCTCTCCCAAACTCCGCCACTTCAAAATTGTCCACAACGGCAAGCGTGGCACCGAAGCACAGGATCAATAGTGTTCACAATCCATACAGGTTGCCACGTGTTGTCTCTCTGATGTAACCACTCTCTCCTTCCGCCAACCACGCTTCCCCCCTTCTCTCTCTCTCCTCCAATTTCAACCCTTTCACTCTCTGCCAAGCCTAGAAACTCGCTCCTCCTCTCTATGGGGTGTAAGCCCTCAGGATTATTTGAAGAAGTTCAGCAAAACATTCGGTAAATGTAGCAATTGCCCTCTTTGCTGTTTGTTTTTAAACATTAACATCGTCCATCATTCAATTACATATTGAATTGTTCTCGCGTTCGCATATTTTTTGGACTTTGAAGATGATTTCTTCGCTTATTGTTGGAAAAGTATGCGGAGATAAGTTTATTGTTGTGTGCTTTAGGATTTGATTAGATTTGATAGTGAGGTTACTGCTTTGTGATTTGATGTTTGATTTTATTTGGTAGTGAAAATGGCGCCGGGTGCTTATACAATGAGGGGGAACCCACCAGGAATTTTGCTTTTAAGAAAAATTAGCGGCAAAGATTGGAGTTTAACAACCTATAGATACGTGGTTCTGTTAATTACGTTCATAGCATATACCGCATACCACGCTTCTAGAAAACCCAACAGCATAGTCAAGAGTGTTTTGGATCCTCAGCCTAAGAACCACAATGTGTTGAACCCGTTGCCAATGGGTGATCTTTTTGTCAAAAGGGATTTGGTGGGAAGTGATTTGAATAGATTGAAAAACAAAGGTTGGGCTCCATTTAATGGAGAAGATGGGACATGGAAATTGGGAGAGATTGATGTGGCATTTCTTGCATGTTATTCGTTAGGAATGTATGTTGCTGGGCATTTAGGGGATACGTTGGATCTTCGGTTGTTTTTGACTACTGGGATGATTGGGAGTGGCATTTTTGTTGGGCTTTTCGGGATGGGTTATTTTTGGAATATTCACATGTTTTGGTTTTATTTGAGTATGCAAATGGTGGCCGGGTTGTTTCAGGCCACAGGGTGGCCTTCAGTAGTTGCTGTTATTGGTAATTGGTTTGGGAAGAGGAAGAGAGGATTGATAATGGGAATCTGGAATGCTCATACGTCCGTAGGGAACATAACTGGGTCGCTTCTTGCTGCTAGTGTTTTGGATTATGGGTGGGGTTGGTCTTTTATTGTCCCCGGTGCTTTTATCATTCTGGCAGGAATAATAGTATACCTGTTCTTGCCTGCTTATCCTGAAGATGTTGGTTTTCCTTGCCCAAATGGATCAGCTGCTAATGTTGTGGCAGTGCATAATGATGTAGAAGCTCAGACACGGAAAGGGGCTATGGATGAAGGTGAAGAGAACTCTGTTGCCCAATGTGTGTCAGCAAATAGGAAGAGTGTTGGGCTCCTTCAAGCTTGTCTAATACCAGGAGTAATACCATTTGCATTTTGTCTCTTCTTCGCAAAGCTTGTCGCATACACATTTTTGTACTGGTTACCATTTTATCTCAGTCAGACAGGTATTTCCTACACATCCACTTTTTTTTTTTTCCCCTTTCAAGTGATGACTCAGAATAAGTGACGGTTTCTATAAATTTATGACTCAAAAGTTGATCTCGCCTACTAGTTTTTGGCATAAGTTTTGATTTAGTGTTTTAATTGATGGTGCCTAGTTTTTTCATTTTTCTCCATGTGTGGTGAAACTATACAGGTTGCTAGTAACTGTGGGATGTTAAGAGGCATGCAAATGACATAACTAAGAATCTGCACTACAAAAGACTGAACTCGATAAGGACCAGTTTGATTTAATTTGATTGCTCAAAATGAAATGCTTGAATGGAGGTCTAATTAGTTGCCTTGGCCTTAGAAAGGGGTTGTATAAACCCAACTTTGATGAAATCTTATATAGTTGAACTCAGAGGCAATATTTTTAAATGAAGGTTGTTGCCCTAGCGATTTATTAAAGATGAGTTATTTGAAAGAAAAATTTAGGGAAAGGGTCATACAAGTCGTGGTGTTTCACAAGTTTTCTTGTCTACCTAATGTTTGACAAGTTTTCTTGTCTACACATTGAACTGTTGAAGAGGAAGATGAATAGAGAAAAAGAGCAACAGGGGTGGTGTACTGGTTCTGCCAGAAACTGGATTGTGGTGACAAAGGATTAGAATTTATCATATATCACAACCCATGGTTTCACTGGCTACGGTGCTGGATAACTTGGTAGCTGGTGGTCATGTGGGAAAAAATGTGATGCATTTTCTGTAGTGAAGGTACTTGTTATCTGGCTTAAGGTTCTCTTCTGTCTGAGGTTGTGATAAAAAAGAATAGGTGCTGCCATCCTCACAATGATCCTCAATATTTGAAAAATTGGACATTTATTCAAGTAAACTTTAATAGGAGGGAATTGAGTGGTCTCTCCTGATTTGTCATGACCATGCAGCATGTTCTTGGATGGCAACTTGTGTCTACAACGACAATTGAGAGACTTTCCCTGGGTTGTAACTTTCCCTCACCTAGCCAGTCATTGGTAATTGTCACTGAGTGCTAGTTATATTCAAAGTTTTCAATTCTCGAGTACATATGATTTTTTAAGATTATTGCACTTGTTGAAACCAAAAACAGAAGATGGATTGTTTCACCCTAAGAACCAAGCCACATTTGGTCTTGGAATTTGTTTAATGTTTTGCTTGGTCTTTTGCTGTAGTTCTAATATAGTGTTTCTCATATTGCCACTGTCATTATTCTGCAGCTATAGGAGGAGAGTATATGTCTGTCAAATCTGCTGGGAATTTTTCTACTCTATTTGATGTTGGGGGAATAGTTGGTGGGATTCTAGCTGGCTACCTGTCTGATAAACTTAGGGCTCGGGCTACTACAGCAGCCAGTTTCATGTATGCTGCTATACCTTCAATGCTGCTATACCGGTTTTATGGGAACATTTCCAAGACAGTCAACATCGTGCTTATGATGATTGCAGGCTTGTTCATTAATGGGCCCTATGCACTTATTACAACTGCAGTCTCTGCAGATCTTGGTACACACAGCTCTCTCAGAGGAGATTCTCGAGCGCTGGCCACAGTTACTGCCATTATTGATGGTACTGGATCCCTTGGTGCTGCTTTGGGCCCTCTCCTGACTGGATTTCTTTCAACAGAAGGATGGGATGCAGTCTTTGCAATGTTGGTGGTTGGTGCTCTTACAGCGGGTCTTCTTTTATCTCGTTTGGTCATAACTGAAATAAGAGAGAGTACTTGCAAACAGATGCTCAATGGGGAGCACAATGCTGGAGGTAATTTGTTTCCACTTGAATTCTTGTTTGTATATGGTAGGATGTTCTCCTCATTTACTTTCCCTCTTGTTTTTTTTTTCATAAAAGGCGGGTTTACATATGTATCATCCATTTGTGTTTGAAAGTATGGATGCATGTCTCATGATGTCAGGCCTGTCCATTTCATTCCCTGTGGCATTGAAGTGAAAGAGTCCATCCTTGAGACTGGAGCCATTTCCAAATATCTATATACATATTGCTAAGTTTTGCTAATTGTCGTTATATTCAAATCATATACTTTGTAATATTAGACCGAACACGTCACCTGTATTAATTCCCCTTTTTACTCTTAACTTGCCCTTAGTCTGGAAGACTCAGACTCTATAACTTCCCACTGTGCATCTAGATTCCTGCAGAGTACTGATTAAGTGAATGTAATGGTGTGTGCTGTAATGTACTAACTACCAAAAATGTTGCAAATACTTTACAGTTTTTCTCCATTAATTGTTGTGAACTTAATGAATTCTTTTTTCCTTTTGCAGCTCCTACATCTCAACCCCTTCTGAGTGACCAAAGGTGATAACTAGGTACAATCTTTTGACTCTCTTCATTCTGGTGAGGAAATCAAGAACAACTGTGGAACTTGCACATGGTAAGATAAGTGTCTGGGATGACAAATAGAATTGCTACTCCAACTTGCAAATTGATAAATTTTGCGGTTTGTGGTGGCCACATTGTTGTTCATTTGTACGTAATGTATGCATACTTACACGTATATGTAGAGCTTTCTTGGTCCATTCTTCTAGTTTAGCTGGATGGATGATATGAATTGAGCTGAAACAAGTGCTAAAAGTAAAATAACTTTAGTCTTCATGTTGCATTCCTTTTTTTTTTAAATAAAGTTTCATTGTAATTGATTAACTACTACGCATCAGTCCATAATCATAAAGCTCATTTAGAACTGTTCCTAGTTTTTATCCATTGACCAGAGTAAATATGAAGTCAAAAACTACCGCTTGGCGAGTAGTCTTCTTCTGAAGGTTTTAAGTGGCTAAAACTACTAGGCATCGGTCCATAATCATAAAGCTCATTTAGAACTGTTCTTAGTTTTTATCCATTGACCAGAGTAAATATGAAGTCAAAAACTACCGCTTGGCGAGTAGTCTTCTTCTGAAGGTTTTAAGTGGCTAAAATATCATTGTTCTGGTAAGTAGTTAATTCGGGTAACTGTTGTGTCTGTAATAGGTTATACTCTCTCTTTTTCATTAACCCTATTTTTTGTCTTCGGGCATAGATGTCTAGAGATGTTATAAATAAGCAGTCTTCGTGTTCCAATCAGATTCTAAATCAGTCAAGAGTCAGTTTATTCTGATAGCAAGAGATTCAATGTAGATGAACTCGAGCTGGGTTGGTCCCTTTGATAAGAACTGTCTGATTTTTATTTGTTTTTTTGCAACGGCACCTTTGATAAGAACTGTCTGATTGTTTTTTGGAACCTGCCGTGTTTAGCATTCTCTCTCTCTCATTATATACTTATGTGACTTGAAAATCTACCCTAGAAGGTCAGGGGAATCCATTGTTGAGAAGATCTATTGTAATTACTCTTTTTGGTAGGCATTTGAGTCCCAAGATACAAGTATGATTTCAAAAATCTCTATATGTACAAGGAGAGAATGTGTCTTTTTTTTAGTACAACGGTCATGGATGTCCCGGTTAGTTTATATGTACTTGGATTAATTCTCATGCTGGTCTTGTCAAAGGCAATCAACGTTAGAATTAAGGTATTCACAAGAGGAACAATTTTAAGGTATGTTATATAGTTGAAGCTTGTAGTTCGCCGTTCAGGTGTGTTTATGGGCAATTGATTCTTCACATGGTAAAGCTACCCTCACCCCATTTCCTTCCCTCTCGCCAAATAAAATTGTCTCGGGGTGTTAATGGAGTTCTGTGTCATCAATGTCACATTTGAATCGTGTCATTTTAAGTAGTATTTGTACTCATATCATTTATGTATGTCTTGTGGACCAATCACAAAAGAATTAATTTTTTTTTTTAATTTAATGATCATGAGTGTTTGAATCAGTTCACACGTATCTTAAATAATTCTTTTCACGGTCAAGTCAAAAACAGGTCATACATGTCTGAACTAGGATATTCATAATGAATAAATTTCTCATAACTTGGTCCGTTATAATTGATAATGTTTTCTTTGTATCAAAATTTGTTAAACTTTTACATATTGTTTTTATCTTCTTTTTATTGAAGCCAACAATGACGTTTCGATATGAACACTTGTTCTTTTACAAGTTAAGAAAGTTTAAGGTTGTGGCATGTGACTTATCTGTCCTACCCCCCACAAAGACATGGGTCCCATCATTCATGGAAAGCAATCAAACATGCAAGCCATTTGCGAAAGCTCGAAAGTTCAAAGTCTATATAATATCATCATCGGTCTTTATTATTTGGTTAAGTATTTTTATTAGTTGCTGGAATGAAAACATTCTTTTTTTCCTTCTTAAAGTCATCAAAGGCTTTTATAGTTATTAGCAATACATGATATGTATTGCACGTAAATAAATTTAAATAATATTATTTTTATAAAAAATATGAATTATATGTATAATTAAATTAAGTTGACACATTAAACTAATTAGTAAGTTTGTCAATGTATTGAATTTCAAACAATTTAATCCTGAATCTAATGCATTATATTTCATTGTTTTGTTTCATTTCTAATTTTTGAATTCGTCAAAAATCCAAATTTAAACAAATTACAATTAAATTTTAATTTCATTTCATCATATTTTATACAAAATTCATCTCAAAATCAGGATCAGTTTGAATAGTAATGTATGTAAATTAGAACCATAAAATGTGTCATAAGACATAACATACTAATTAAATTTGAATTATTTAGATCAAACTTCGATCCATTAACAAATCACTAGATAGTGAATTGGATTTGTGTCGGTAGCTAGGCCTAGGCCCTTTACTTATAATTTTTTTTTATGGATAAAACTCATGTTTTGCAAATTGTAGCATATCAAGGCTAATTTATTTGCATTTATTATGCATATACATTGAAATATGATTGAAGAACAATGCTAGGAATCTGGAATTTGAGTTCTCAAATTGTATTCCAAATGAGTATGGACCCTTGAATTCGTGAGTCCTATTAAATTTTTCAATAAATCACGCTTAACGTAGAGTTAGAATTAATAATCGAGTCAAATTATTTGGGCTCAACTCATATTCGACTTGTATGTGGTTTGACTCGAAAGAGTCGAACTCGAGCAATTTTTTGAGTTAGACTCGAGCTTAAAAGCTTTAGCTTGAACTCACAAAATTTGATTTGTTTAGATGTAAAATAATTAAATTATTTGGTCTCTAATCAAATTTAGCTTGTTTTGGGTTCAGTTTAAATTGAATAATTTTTTAAATTCATTTAAAATAACAAACTCATTATAAAATTCAATTTGATTATTATGAGCCCTACTTAGGATATCTAATTCATTTCCCATGAATGAAAGGGACCGGTAAGTAAATGTGGAAACGTGCTTTTCTCATCTTATCCCTGTCACACAGCACAGCCGGGCGAGGGTTGATGAAGAGATGGGATCTGAAATGACTAAAGTAACCTCATACCTGCCTTTTAGTTCCCGAATCACACTCCGGGATTTCCGGATAAAAGATGGCCACAAATTATTATTAGAGGTAATCTTGGCTTGCACCCCGAAAGATTTAAACTTTCTCATTTTATACTCTCAACGATGAATTTTTTTTATATTGTACCCTAAATATGTTAAAAGTGTTTTAATGTGACTCTTTCGTTATTTATTCTATCAAAATTCATTTCATTAAAATTGACTAAATCAGTAACGAAAACTAACAGAATAGTCATATTGTAACATTTTTAATGTGTTGAAAGTGTAATGTAAGAAATCTAATTTTTAAAGATGCAAAATAAAAATTCTTGAATTTGAGTGTACAAAAATACAATTGGCTCTTATGCTTCTTGTTCTAGACGCTTCGAGGTTGTGGGACTGTATAATGTGTTCACTAACTTGCGACAGGTTGGCACTTGGTGGACACCAAAGAAAGCAAAACACAATAATGAATGAGATTTTTTCTAAGGTGGGGGGTTTGGACTATGTACAATCTTTTGAGTCTCTCGGAACCAAGAAGATAAAAGGCCCTTTAATATGGTGTTTGGATTAGTGTGTATGAGAATATTTGTAAATATGTTTTCTTTATTGTAGACGGTGAATATTATAACATTGTCACATAAATGTTCATGTTAGTAGGTCATTTTGAGAAATTCTAAGGAGAATATAGTTTAGTGGGTTAAAAGAGAGATTTAGTCTTTTATAAAGATGCCACGCAAGATCTACTGTATTGTCGTGTCAAATACGTGCTCAGATCATCATATAGAATCCACTGCATTAGAGGTCTGTTTAATATGTGAGTTTGGATGAGATTTAAAAAGTGGATTTCGTGAAAATAATACAATCCACCTTTTAAACCCATGTTTGGTTCAAGTTTTGAGGTCTAGAATTTGTAGAATAAATGAATCCCAGCCCACAATCTATAAAATTTGTCTTCTTTAAAAAAAAAGAAAAGAAAAGAAGAAGCGTTAAGACTCATGTATGGGGGTTTGATGAAACCCAAGGGGTGGGATTCAAAAACTTAGAGATGAGATTTATAGATAAAAATATTATTTTACCTAAAATTTATTCTTCTATTAACTTAATAATAGACATTTTTACATGAATTCATGAATCCCACTTGTATTTATATCTTTACCAAACAGAAGATTAAATATAATTTTTGTTTGAATCTCATGGACAAATCTTTAGGGTTAGCTTTAAAAAAGTTTCATAAATTTAATCCAATTCCCCCCCCCCCCCAAAAAAAAAAAATAAATAAATAAATAACCATCCAAACAGCTATTGTGGGTGTATGAATGTATTTTTTTTTAGGTAAACATATATTTCAAAATAACTAGAATTGTGAAATTGACTTTGAACAAATACAATCAGAGTCTGTCCTGAGGTAGGAGTCCCACGACGGGGTCAAAAGGAAAGGTTCCGGCGGTGTGGTCCGTTCAATACTACACAATCAATTGTGAGTCAAGTGGTTACTCACGGACTCAGTTCCTTTTTTTTTTTTTGGGGTAGTTTTGGTCTATTTTTCAGTTGTGAATCTCGTGATTAGGTAACAGTGAGGAGTTTGGTGAGAGAAAAAAACGTGCAAGCATGAAACCACTCTGTTTTGTACTTCTGTTTGGGCCATTAGAGCACTATGACTTCAATTTCTTTTTCTTTATCTTTTTTTGGAAATGACTTCAAATTTACAAGTCAATAAAAGCAAAGACACAATCACCACCACAAACGTTGAGCCTTGGGACTGTACCCCCTTTTTTTGCTGCATCAAAAGTTTTATTTTTCTAGGTGTTGGGGAAGTCTCACTCTCTCAATCGATGAATCTGAATACCTTAATTTGGCGTTAACGACCTATTTTTAATTAGATCGGAGAGTAAATTAGTTAAGTCGTGCGAAAACTGACTCTAACTACCATGACTGTTGAACTAAAAAAAAAATGAGATATGAAAATTTTGTTGAAGCGACCCATTTGAGCCATAGATGGCATACTAAGTAATAAGCTAGTTGTCCACCTTTGCTCGAGGTCATGGGGTGTAAGAAACGCTGCACTTGCCTCTATAGTCGGTGTAAAAAATGTTCGTGTGGAAAAAAATCATGAATGTTGAATCAATCAAATACCAAAAACTTACAAGAAGGATTGCTACTTAATGATGGATTTAAAAGAGAGGGATCGGGTGCGATTAAACCAGCATTAATGCACCGGATTCGATTAAAATTTCAAAATTAAGTGTGTTTGAGTAAGAATTGTATTAGGATGAGTGATTCCTAAGAAGTCATCATGTTTGAGATCAGTGATTTAGTTTAATGACCATTACAGTTCGCTATTAGATTTTTACAATGCGAATTCGAATTTTATTAACCCCTTCTCTATCAACAATTCTCTTTAATGTATTTGAATGAGTTATAAATATTTACAAACTATCCACTCTAATCTCTACCCACCCTTTCCAATCAATTGAGTGATTAGTGTATCAAAATGAGTTATGGAAAGGGGCTAAGCCACTAATCTGCAAAACTTTCCCTATACACGTGGTAACCTTTTCATTTAATTGCACGAAAGATTCCATGCACCCAGGTGTAAGCATAGTGAGGTAATCCTTCAAACACCTAGCTTCTTTCTATCTATATATTAACCTCACCCTCACTATCTCCTGTTTCTCACCAAACACTTCCCTCCCAACCTCTGCTCTCTAGCCATGGCTCTCTCACGTGCCATGCTCCTGTCAGCCTTATCCCTTGCATTCCTTGCCTTCTCTGCAGCCCAAGCTCCAGCCTCGCCGCCAATGGCCACCGCGGCGCCACCACCAAAGATGACAACCCCACCACCTATGACTGCATCTCCTCCTCCAATGATCCCACCAGTCATGTCACCCCCACCAATGGTACCACCACCTCCAATGTCTCCTCCAGCTATGGCCCCAGGTCCATCAATGAGTCCACCACCGGCACCAATGGCACCTGGCATGTCTCCTCCATCTCCGAAGGCGCTATCACCGATGGCACCATCGCCGTCCACTATAGCGATGCCACCGGCGGGGTTGACACCAGGGTCAGGAGCTTTCGTGCATGGAAGTAGCATGGCTGTGCTAGCGTTGCTTGGAGGAGTTGCATTATTTGTTTAAACTAATTGTCACTGATTTTAGTTTTTGTTTTAATTTGGGTGTAGATTAAGATAATTACTTGTGTATGCTTTTTGTATTTTTAATTTTCCTCATGTTTCTTGTTTTTATTTACTTTTTTATCCCTGTGATTTGTTTTTTTTTTTTTGGAACTCCATTCATGATTGTGAGTAGGGAGAGGATGGTTTTGAGATTTGCCGGATGCTACATCCTTTTGTAGCTTGTCAGCTTAGCTTAATAAAAAGTTGTTATTGTTATTTGGTTTTATAGTGCTTAATTCTCTACTCTGATTTGTTAGTAGTTTGAATGAGTATACCAATGCTCAAGTCTTTTGACACTCTAAAATCCGAGCTGGATCAAATGCACACCATCTTAGTTCATTATATGAAGAGATTGTTTCCATTATTCAAGCCTGTGACAGCCAACTTAAAAAAAGGTTGGCCGTAAATTTGAAGGGTCTACTTTTTTTATGAAATATAAAACCTTCGAGAACAAATATCGATTAGAGAGGAAAAAATTGGAACCACCGTACCATCACCTATTAAAGATCAACTCCTAAGTTTTGGTTTAGTTTTTAAGTACAAATGCTAACAGGATTCTTGCATAATCATGTTAAGAATAACCTTTTTTGATCACCAATCAATCAAAACCACCAAAACTTAAACAAGAAAGAAAAAGGTCATTAAAGAGTAGTTGGTGCTGAGAGGGGTTAGATGGAGGAGTGATGTTTTGACTCTCAAGTAGTGGTGGAAAGGGAAAATGGCCAATAAAAAGTTAGGTGCTAGCTAAGGAGATAGCAATATGTGGACGAAAGGTATAGGGTGACTTTGGCTTTTTGAAAATGGGAAGGTGTCCTTTGGACTTACTTTTGTGCTTATTTGAAAGGGTTAAAGGAGAGTGGGGGTCTAGTGGTGGACGCACAAGCAGAGGATGGTTGGTGAGGTGGGGCTTGGCTTGAGACAAAGCACCATGAGCAGGATAGTGAGGTGCACATGGTCTGCCTGTCTCTCTCTGTCTGTGTGTGTGTGTGTGTGAGAGAGAGAGAGAGAGAGAGAGAGAAGATGTGTTAACAACAAAAATCCACTCCAATTCAATATACCATAATTTTGTGAAAAGCACAATGATCAAACCCCCTTTACAGTAACCCACTTAAGCTTTAAACTATGTATTGAAACAACATGATGGCCACCTTGTTATGTTTGTATCGTTTAAGGTTTGAATATTAAAACTCATGAATATAAGATGGGAAGATTTCAAGAGTTACTATTCAGACATTTCTAGTTTGAGTCTGGCTAGAGATGTGAATGATCTCCAAGTAATCGAAGGTATACGAAATAAAGAATAAATTACCTCGTCAAACTCAGTCTTCAACGCTCCCGCCTAGCACCCTCCACAACCTCTGCCCCCACTCCCACTCCCACTCCCACCGTCACCACCAACACCAAAAGAAAAATAAAAAAGTTTCCATTCATCTCATATCCAGATCTGCTGTTACTTAATATATGTCTTGAAGGTAAGCTGCATGCTTTGCTTCCACAATAATTTCTTTCTTAAGGTACGTTGTAATCTGTGGTTAATGATCAGCCTAGTTGGTTGCAAAATTGATGTCCAAAGCACACACCAAAAAAAAGCTTAACTAGGATTTTTGTAGTCAATCGCTTGAACAGTGTAAGGATTATATTTACTTTGCTCTATTTTTTCTTTGTTTCCTACGGCACTCAAAACATTCAGTACATGAAGATCTATTTTTACCCGAGTAGCTGCCTTGAAGCTTGCTAGGTGAGATTTTGAGGTCTTCCACCAATATCTGGCGAAGCTTCTCATTTTCCTCCATCAACCCATCAATGACTTGCTGGTGTTTCAAAACCTGGATGCGTAGGAAAATACAATTCAATAAGAAACTCCATTTAAAAAAGTGCACAAAACAAGAAGATTATAAACAGCTTTGTATGTGGAAGTCTAGGGGATCAAATTCCACTTTCATCCATGGGAAATTTTCCCATTGGATTAACAAAAAATCTTCCTATTACTATTTTGGCAATGATGTAGCATTAATAGTGGCCAAAATGAGACATTACCATCTGAAGCAGGTTGTTCTCTGACCGCAAACGTCCAGCCTACAGAATTACAATCCTGAATCAGAATTTTCCTTTTATATTGAAGAAGAATTATGTGATATTAGTAACTCTAACATATCAAAAGCTTATAACCCTTAACAAGTTTATACCATGTTTACGACATTCTCTGTTTAATGCAACTCATCAAGGATACCCATGGACAAACAAAGACATAGAAGTATACTATAAAGTCGATTTGAACTGTATAAGGGCAGCTCTACATATTTGACTCCAACTTTGTCACATCATCAGATAAGCAATTGCAAGTGCATTAATAATCTCGTTCATGGCAAATTATGGTATAGAGAACAGTAAAGGAGACAATAGATGGAGCCAAGTAGCCAACTGCATCAGGTTTCTTTGATTTGGGTAGACAAGTATAGCAAAGTTTAGATTCATGAAAAGTTTAGAATCAACATGATTCCCACAAAGGAACACATTTCTAACAAATATTGTTTCTAGCCCCTGTCCATGTGACAACAATCTTTGCAATTTCTAGGAAAATCGGCTAACCAATAGTTCTGCAGGAAGAGTTCTTCCTCTCACTAGACGGGCTTCCCCTTTGTAATGGAAAAGAGGACAGAAGTTTAAACTCTTCAATTGAATCAACCGTGCAAATTCTGGAACACCACACAAAAATCAACCTCTCTAATAAGAACAAAAAACATACAAAGAAAAGAAACCTATCCTTGATTGTCTGCAGATAACCACTAACTATGATTCTTCATTTTTCCAGCAACAGCTAGAGCTAACCCTGTGAAAACTTGATATCCCACGCTTCATGAAGCAACAGGAATGAATGTTTTATTTATAAAGTGACAAGCCGTAACTCTGTACTTATGAAACGGTTAAACCTGGAATAAAAGGTGTATTTACATAGCTACAAGTCTCTGACAGATCTATATAGAGGTCCAAGTCTATTCAAGGTGTGGCAATAAGATGCAAAGGAGCTCCCATGTGATAGGAAGATTAGACAAGAACCACACATTCAATCCATAAAGATTCTGAAATTTGGCGAAATAACCAGGAAGTTTTACTACACAACAAAATTCAGGAATGTGTGTGGCACATACCATCTCATTTAGTTCGTTATCTTCATCTCTCAACATAGGATTCTGCAAAAAATTGCTTATAACCTTCCCTGTTCGACCGCCATATGATGCATTCAGTGGAGGGCTCTTAGATGCAGAAGTTTCATAAGTAGAAACTGAAGTTGAATTTCCATCTCTAGGCAAGTCTTGAGATTTGTGCTCTGGTGCTTTTGTTGCCAACTGCATAAGACTTCCAATTGGATTTTGATGGGAGGGCTCATTTATCAAGCTCACACCACTATGCAAGGACGATGGAAGTATATGTTGGCCAATGGACAAACTGGGAGCCATCCCAAACTTCATCAACATCTTTGTCATGGCTTCCTAGCAAAGTTGGAAACTCAGTGTTGGTATAATAGAAAAAAACCAAGGTAGGCATGTAAAAAGATGACGAGAGACAAGGATACATACTACAAGACAAGACCGAATTTGATGCACCACCCCAGGCTTCACAGCAAGACCTACCATGTGAATGACAATATATTAGTTATCTGAAATAAAAAACGTTAGGAAGAAGCAAGCACCACTGCAGCAATAATAACTAATGCAGTTAGTAGGTTGATATTCACTCGTAAAACAATCGGACAGAAAAGGTGAGATATTTTGTTTCTTTTAGTTCTTGTGAGTTGTGACCTAGTTCCTATATTCTTTTTGTTTTTCATTACTTTTTAGCCGCCCATAATATTATCCTCAGCTTCACAGTTTTACTGTATAAGATCCTGGATATTGAAGACTAAGCTCAAGCAAAATAAACTTAGACAAAAGCTCACTACATTGTGGAATCTCTTCAGAAATAGATCTCAAAAGCCAAAAATAAGGAAGTTTTTCACTCTGACAATATAGCAGGAGCTTCACAACAGTATCCAAGCCAGTGTATAGAGTCAGGCAAAAAGCAAACACAGAGCACAGGAGATAAAACTAAGAAGGTTAAACTGGTGACAGGAAAAAAGGTGTATGATAAAAGATGATATCAAACTTTTTCTTGATAGGAAACGAACACTTCTATTAACGAAACTCAAAAATACCGCAAGTTTACAATTATGAAGAAAAGTGAATGTATTAGCATTGACTAAAGGACTCCATGTATCCTTTCACAGGCTTCTCCCTTGAGGATTTTACCATCCACACAGGCCTGGCATTGATTACCTTGTTCTTACAGAAAGTTGAACGAGGAGGAAAATTATATCGGTTTCCTAAAGGGTTATTCAAGCCGAACTATTGAAATGCATTAATGATTAGTAGTTTAACATGGTATCAATGCTTTGTTTTCTATCAGTTCTTAAGTTTTATATTGGTAAGATCAGTCCTTAAGTTCAAGTCTCACTATCTGCATGGTACCCACTGGTATATACATTTTCTATGTGTGCCACATGTAAGGGGAGGTGTCAAGAGCTTGATATATATTGTAGGGTCTATTCTCTAGCAGTTTAAACTTTTAGATGAGTAAGTGGTTTGACATAACATTAGAATTGAGAATTATAATCCTTGCACATACTCCGTGGCAGCACAAGACAAGGGAAGACTGTAGAAGCAAACTCACAGTGCTATAATCGATATTCAGTGATACTTTTCCAAACAATTTTGCATTATATTATGTGATAGTCCAATAAAATGCAATATGTGCAATAAACAAGAAAGGTGCAAACTTTCAAACTTTCACCAAGAAATACTAAAATTGGGTATCCTCCTCCTCCATGGAGTTATCATTAAAAGATTTTCAGAATGTATACAACTACTTAAGAACATACTTGTGATCAACAACATAAATAATAGAAATACATACCAACTCCAAAACCATGGCCAAAACCCACACCACAACCAATGCCTGCTTCAATGTTCTTTGCTCCCAACTTCCTCAACTAAAAAATGCGAAAGCATGATAAAATGGTTGAGGAAAGGTTAAATACATTAAAGAGCAATGGAAAGTTTAAGTTAGCAAACAACTTTATCTATTAAAAGATGTAAAAATACAAAAAGAAAAGCTAAAGGTATACAGGATCAACATACAGAGGTATTAACATGTCTACCAACACCAGAAAAAGCATCTGTTGCACCTCTAGTGGCACTCATAACTTGGTTCAGTACAGGTATAGCACCTGATACAGAAATTAAATAAACTTTTATGGTCCTTCAATTGATATCCATGATTTAAAAGAAAGATTAGTAGACCTTGGTCTCTGGCCCCAGGTAATAAGACATAGAAAGACCTGGGTCACCATAAACCTATCTGATATCCACCTCAAGAAACAAAGCTAAATTATAGTGATAGAGGAAAAATAAATCTTTCGATCATTTTACCATAATGTGAGGAGTTCGACAAACATATAAGGGTTTTTGATAGACCAAAAACTCCTCAGAATGAAGTAAAACTTAGTAGTTACAGCCGACAAACATACTCAAATCATGATTCAATAAGAAATGTGGCATGAAATGGTGTGACATTTCAAAACCAACAACAGCAATGCCCATTGTTTCAATTGCTTTAACTAATTATATAATCAGCATCCCATCCAACAAAGGCAATACCTCCATTTTTTAACATACAATGCCTTCTTTAAGTTCTTTCTGTCATCCTTTTCTTAGTTTTCTACTTAAAAAGCATTCTCATTGTTCCTCACCATGCTATCACCAGTCTTCATTGCAGATCAAAAAAATCCTTAAGAGAAGCCATTCTCTCATCTTGTCCTTGATCTGTGCTACATTTATCTTTCTGTACATGCATACATATACATATCGTATGCGCAAGGGCGCGTGTGTGTGTATATATACTCTTCTCTTGTGTGCTCACTCACCCATTTTAACCACCTTAATTCATATTGCAGCAAAGTCGATTGCTACTTATCAACATTCCAGACCGAAAGCCTTCTTGCTTTGAAGCTTACTTCAAAAAAATTATCCTTGGAGTCTATCAGTAATCAGTGACAAAACAGGGATGTATGAAAATTCATTGACTAATACGACAACGGACCCAACAGAGACAAACCCACTTATTCAAAATTGAATATGTGTCAATACTGATTTGCATTCTTCATTGGCCTTTACTCAAACATGAACAAGACACAGCAACAATGAACAACTCAAAGTTATGAATTTTTTCTATGCACATCCAACAAATTAAACAAAGGAAATACCAGAGAATTGATATAAAAATGGTTTTACTTGAATTTTGGGTTTTGCCATCTCTGGGTTTGAAGAAGAACCCTCCAAAGTTCATCATCATCTTGGTCAAAGATTTCTTCGGGCAGAGAGAGAGGGAGAAGGAGAGAAGTAAAAGAGTAGAGAAAGTGAGAAGAGGGAGGGGGGGCAAGTACCTAGGTTTAAAGGGCGCCCAACGCCAATACCAATGCCACAGCCAACGCCAAAGCCAGTGAATACTTGACCTACCTTGAAAGTAAATGGATTCTCTATCCTCATCTTTCTCTCTTTGCTTACTATGATTCCACCGCTACTACTCTCCTCTCTCTCTCTCTCTCTCTCTCTCTCTCTCACACACACACACACGCACACAACATAGATGTAGGTGGGTTGTTCTAAAGCCCAATAGGTTAAAGATTGTTGGACTGCTATTGAAGCCCAAAAATTGGAAGAAAGTATGTGAACGTTTAGTTAGGCTTTCCCTTCGAAAATGGGGCCGAAAAGCGGCCGTTTTAGGCCCAATAATTTTGATTTTTATTAAGTTTTTTCTTGGAGAGTATTTGATTGATTTAAAAAAAAAATTGGATTGTCTGTGGGTATTAAAAAATAATAATTCAGATATGAGGAACTCAAAAAGAGAGAGAAAAATAGAAAAACTTATTGAATAACAAAAAAAAATCTTTTAATAAATTTATTATTAGTAATAAAAAAATAACAAAATATTTAAGTGAATGTTTTGAAATAAACAAATGATAGATCTTAAATAATTAGAAGAAAATGAAATTATATGATGAAAAAATAACAAATAAAATTTATATAATGATGGTCAAAAATGTAATAAAATAATTCTTGATCATGAATAACATACAAAAAAATTATTAGTAATTTTAAATTTTAAAAAATTAAATATAATAATAATATATAAATAAAGCCTCGCTTAGAATCTTTGCTTTAGGCCCCAAAACAGTTCACCCCGCCCTGCTCCCCGTTTGGTTAGCGAGAGATTGACAGAAAGTGTGAAATAGAGAAAAAAAATTCTAATTTTTTTGGTATTTTTTTAGCATGATAATAATGAAAAATACTAGAAACTAAATTCTCGGGGCTATAAAATTTTCTAGTAAGCTGTCGTTCTTATTTCTTGCAGATTGTACGGGAAAATAAATTTTATCCCGCGAAAGTTCAAGAGCCATATTTGATTGCATTTGAGATTGACTTGAATGAGTTTCACATCTATTTAGACCATGAGGCAAATATTTGTACACTCACAAATAAAAGACAATAAAATTTATACCAGATTTTTTGGTTTTCTGATATTTATCTAATATTATAATTATCAATTTGAATTACACATTTATAAAGGTATAATAATAGTTGAAATTAATTCAATCTTCATTCAATTTTATTTAACAGTACAAATTTTTTTTTCTGTGTCAAAACATCATCTTTTTTACACGCCCTCTAATGTTAGATAGCTCAATTAATACACTCTAATATCACACAATCCTATTAATTAACGTTTACCAAATTCGTATTTTTTTTGTCCACTTTCAATTATATAATTAAAATTTTAAATTTTAAATTTTAAATTTAAATATTATATAATTAATATTCAGGGGCAAGGGCAGCCCAAGGCAAAGCGGAGCCTTAGGGAAAAAATTTATATGGGGTTCTATTAATATTTTATTTATTCAAAAAAAAAATTATTTTTGAAATGTAAAATTTTGATCAAATTTTTATATTCAAGTTGTGACAATAATTTTTTTTCAATAGATAATATACTTAACACTTAGTTGATCATAAATAAAATTTTATTAATTTAAGTTTTTTTTTTCCAAAAATTATCAATTTAAGTTTTAAACAATTAATTTAATGATAAAATATGTGAGTAAATAATAATTTTAATACAATTATAAACACACCAAAAAGAGCTAGAAAAACTTAAATAAAAGTTCACAAAGAGTGAGTAATTTTAGACTTAACAAGATTTGATATCGAATTGAACAATTAAAATTTGGGCCATGAAGATTTAAATTATATCTAAAAAAATACAAAAAAAAAAATGAAAATAGGTCTAGTATATTAAAGGGATAAATTTTATAGAGACCCTTCAAAATTTGAACTTAACCAAATAGAGAGTAATTTTAGACTTAACACAATTAACTATTGATTTGAACTATTACACAAAATAAATAAATATTTTTTAGACCCTCTAAAATTTGGGGCCTAAACAAACATGAAACACCTTAGAAGGCTAGGATTTGGGACGACTCTGTCACCCACATGCATTCAGTTATCTGACCTACTTTCCTCTAAAACCAAAAAAAAAAATACATAAACAAAAAATACCCACAGCAAGTGTTATCTAACGGACCTTTCTTGTATGGTCCCCCAAAAAAAAAGGGACCTTTCTTTGGTATATCAGCCATATGGGTGCCAAAAGTCAGTGTTTCAGTGCCAGAAAGACAATTTTCAATTTAATTCTCCACAGCTCATACACTGAAGCTATAATTGAGATTCGAGAATTGGAAATTAACTATCTTCATCAATTCTCTGTACAACTACAGATATGGGAGATCAGTTCCTGTAGATCGAGCTGGTATAAGGACATGTTCCTCGAGTAACAAAATTGATTAACCCTTTTATGTTTAAATGGTGTCACAAAAAAATGGGTGAATTGCACTTTGTGCCCCGAAAGATTTTTAGATTTCCACTTTGTACTTTCAAAGATTAAATTTTTTATATGGTATCTTCAATATATCAAAAGTATTGTAATGTGACAATTTTATTAGTTTTTCGTTAGTATTTTCATCCGTGTCAATGGGTTGGCTAGTGACGGAAAAATTAACGAAAAAAATTTAATCTTTAAGAGTATAAAATAAAAATCTTTTAGAATACAAAATACAAAAATTCCCGAAAAAAATTGACTCAAGTTTGAATCCGATTCGTGTTGATGTACAATCAAATTCTTATCTTCAAGAGTGAGATTTGTATCCACCAATTTATTGAAGAGATGTTATAAACTAAACCAATTAAATTTTAATTGGATAGCTGTCTGTGTATGTCGGCCAACTTTAAATTACAATTTCGGTGAGATGGCACTTCTCACCGGTCGCTAGCTGCCTATAATGGTCTGTTGAAGTAGTGCAGAGGTGAATTAAAAGGTCATGTTTCTTTCCAACAACATTAATTTATGTTTTCTGTGATTCAACCATTCATATGTTAGTTGATAGTTGTGAACAAGCAAAAGCTATCCATTTCATTGGCCATGTAACAATCTAGAATAGAAAAGCTTGAAAGTCCTAGTGTTTTTTTAACACGAAATCGCAATGTAAGAAGCTATCAAAAGATAACAATTTAGTACTAATCACAGCACAGAACCATTGTGAACTGGAAGATTACTTTCTGGGATATTCAATTTGGTATCGTATTAACAAATATTTTTTTTAGAAAATTAAATTATAATTTAGGGCTTTTCGTATTTTATATCATACAAAATTTTAAGATTTTTACTTTGGATGAAATTTTTTAAATTACACCATTAATATATCAAAACTATTGTAATGTAGCTCTTCTATTATTTTTTTTTGTCAAAACTAGTCTATTGACACTGATGAAAAAACTAATAGAAATAGCGCAATGTGAGAAATTTTATTTTTCAAAGTGTAAAGTGAAAATTTTTAGGGTACAAAATATAATTTGCCCTATAATTTAATCAACTTTGGAATCAATCATAATTGATCCCATTGAGTTATAAATTGACCCGTTTGAGCTGCAATTTCGCCTCTCTCAATTGATAACTTTGAATTCTAAATGAGTAGTATATAGTCTCTCCTATTCAAAAATAATAATGTTTTTTTAAACTAATTTGTCGGTTTAATTTTTTAACCTAATTCATTATAATTATTGGACTTTTTGTCGATTTGTTCTTTCAATAAACCGTGATTAGGTCGTAAACTTAGATGAAAGTAGCATTGCTCCTACGATAAACCAAATAAGAAAAAGATACATAACGTAACATAAACAAGTCACATGACATAATGCAACCGACAAAAAATCTTCTACCAATAATGCAACTGAGAAAAAAATAACAATATGACGGTCATCTATCTCTATACACACAATTACACAAACCCTGTCAGACCACATTCTCCATAGGAGTTGTAACAATGATTCTTGTTCCTGAACCACCGTCTTTGGGAGATGGAATTACCATGACAAGCCCTTCATCAGAAAAAGAGTTAATCCAATAGGAAACACAGGCAGGCTTATTCTCTTCATTGAAACAAACTTCATCAGCACCCAAGTCATCCCAGTTACCATCAGTGAGTTGACTCACAATGCTCAAGGGCTTCTGCACAAGCCCTCGTTCCAAACAGTTCTCCACCTTTATAGCCCCAGAGGGTTCTCTCACAAACACAGAGAATTTCATAGCCATTTTGGTACCAAGATGGCTCTCGGCCGCCTCAATGCATAGCATTGCAAGAGTTTTCTGCATTTCAGTGTCCAAATTCAAGTTTGTTTCTGCCATTTTGAAGATCAGACTTTGACCTCTGTTTTTGCTAGGAATTGAGCAGTTTTGCGTTGTGGGAGAACAGCCTGTTTTTCTCAGATTAGGGAGGTAAAAGATGGGTTTTTTGAGGGTATCAGTTTTAGAGATCAGAGCTCTGTGAATACTGGCCCAGCTTTTGAAGAAACTTGCCATGAACAAAGGGTCAGCTAGAAGAAGGCTGCAGCTAATCCCAATAGAATATCCACCACACTTGAAGTTTGTCACCTGAAAAAAAAACACTAACATAACTTGTTCACCATACCAATTCCGATTAGAGTTTAGGGAAATGGTCAGGCATAAAAGTTACTTAGTAGTATTGCAATGGAAGTTATGTTAACTTAGTTAGGTTCTTGAGGGAGATATAACGGGTGCGATTAGGACCTTATAATCCCACGGACCTATCACAACTCTCATAATCCCACGAACTATCAGAGTAGTCTATGGGCTCTCTCGAGTGCCCCCAGCCCTTTTTTTACAATAGCAAAAAGAAAAAAAAAAAAAAACCTATTACAAAAGTACACATTATTTCACCAACCTGAACATAAAACAGAGGAGAAAATTGAGGGTTTTCTTCATCAATATCCTCCCAAAACACCAACTCAGCTTCTACTTCCTCTCTCCCCTTCAAATCAACAACCTCCGCCAAATCCATTTCAATCTTTGCTTCAATTAATCTAACCCCACAATCATTCGACACAATCTCTAACCCTCCATCGACACCTTCCCCTCGGCGGAGCCTCCCGGCGAGCAACGGCTGCTCCAACAACGCCAACCCCAGCGACTCCTTGATCCACCCAGCCATCGCCCAACCGGAATCCTCCTCCGACGCCTTGTTATAGCACAAAACCGAATGAAGCCGCCGTTGTAAAATGGACGGAAAAAAAGTTTTTGTCGGCGACACTCGCCGGAGCTGCCGTGGATCGGTTTGATTCAAAGGCAGCACTGTCTGGAAGGCTTCAACTTGCAGTTTCGTGGGGCCATTGCACATTGCCATCTCTGGGTTGCTTTTGATAACTAATTAGAGTGCTGGGTTAGCCATTTATAGAGATATTTAACTTAAAAAATTTATAGAGACGGCCCCTAATTAATGAGAAAATTACAGAACTGCCCCCTACTTAACCATATTTGGCTTGACAGTGTTTTTTTAGTTGGTGGTTGAGAGTTAGTTTGCTGCTCGATGCAATTAAGACGACAATTTTGAGGTTTTTTTATTTTTTAGTTTTCATATTAAAATGTAATTAAAAACACATTCGTGGCCTCCTTCGTTGGGTATTTTCATTTTGGCTCAAGAGGGTGCCTCCAGCATCTCGGTGGATAAAGGTGCCCTCAAGGTTTTGATTTTGCGATAGATTATGATCCTGGATGGGACTTTCAATATTTTGGGGCGATATATTCTTAGACCGAACAATTGATTTTACTTAATTTTTTATATCATATTTTTTAATTAAAAACAAATTTCTTATTTTTTGTGATCTATAAACCCTAATTAGGGTTTTTTTATTCAAGTTTTATTAATATACTAGGGTAACTCGTGGTTGAAAGCACAATGAAATATGAATGATTTTAAGAGTGATGTTGGTGGCCGTTGAATGAGTTTATTTGAAACCATCAGATGAATTTATTGACATCTACCATGTTTTATATTATAAATTTTTCAATTGATGATATGCTAGTTTACGTATGTTTTTCTTGTGACATAATTAATGTATTTAAATGAGAATAGATGAGTATATAAATTTAATACAAAATTTTCAATTTTGTGCGAGAATAATTTTATAATATTTAGAAATAGTATTAGAGGATAAATGTAGTGACAAATCTACTTCAATTCCACTTGCTTTTTTACATTATGGAACAAAAAAAGATCATTTTTATAATTTAAAGTTCAAGTAACAAGAAAAACTAGTGAGACTAACATGAAAAATCTAATTGGTTGTTGATATCACATGTTTATTATGATAATGTGATATTGTCATTGTATTGAACAACAAATTACTCTCGACTCACATGACACAAGAGTCATAGTTTCAGGATTATATATGTAATTTATTATTTTATTTTATCTTTATATACAATCGGGTGATGTGACATGATCTAATTTCTCTTCTTTCAACCTTAATCAATTTTGTGTTTCTTTATGGTGGGCTCCATTTACTCATATCAACGATTCAAGATTTAAGCATTCATTATCACATCAATTCAGTCTCTTCACAAATTGTTATCCAATGGGCTTTGCCTTGATTCAATGAGTCAGTGACCACCTTATTGATGCAAAAGGTGTGTGACTTGATTGCAAACAACCCTAATTCAACAAAAAAAATCTTCGATTTACTTGTTAAGAGATCACATATCACTCATACTTATTGCATACAGGTTGTCTCTTTCATTAATAGCAAATGATCCGTTAAAAAAACAAAAATGGTGTATTGAAATTGATTCTGATCATAAAATATTTTGAAAAATACTAAATATATTTAAAAATTTGACTTGACGAAATACTATCGTTGAATAGGTGGTAGGTTCTAATAAATATTGGGACTCATAGTTAAATCAGTGACAGATATAACAGTCACATCATTAAATCAATTTTTTAAATTTGTGTAGCATTGCTCAAATATTTTACATTCTTAATCAATTACTATCACTTGTATAATTGTGAACTGTTTTTTTAAAAAATCAATGTGGGTCCTAGAAGTTAATGTTGTAATAATTTTTTATTTAATTATGTTACAAGTTTTGAGTTTCAAGTTATATTTTTTTTGAGGTGTCTGAGAGGCAAAACCGCTCAAAAAGATGTAAATTCTCAAAAAATTATACAGAAACTCTTATAAACTTATATAAAGTTGTACAATATTGAATTTTTTTTTGGCTACCGTTAGTTACATTCACAATTTATCACCCCACCAACACCCATCGGTGACCCTTCTCAAATTTGTTTATGTTGCTCACCGCACTGGATCATATTTTAGGAATCCTTATCAACGAACTTCATGTTGCTAGAGAAGACTATATTATACAAATGGAGAGCTTAATACATTCCCTTGTCTTACCCTTTAGGAGAAATCTGTTGGGATTTCTCACGATTTAAATTCACTAACAAACACAGACAATCGAAGAACAAATCAAAAATATAAAGCAATAAGAAACAGGAAAGAACAAGACACAGATTTTACGTAGTTCGGCAATTTGCCTACGTCCACGAAACTGCAGGAATTTCACTATTGAGAGAGTTGAATACAGAGAGCGGCTGTACCATCCACGATTAACCCTAATCACCAAAATAACAGGGTTTATATGTCCTACGCACTGGGCTGTATAACAGGCCCAAAAAAATTTTCCTCGGGGGCGTTGCCCCCGAACCCCCACGAGACTTGTCCATGAGCGCTACGGCTTGGGCCTATCAGCCCAAGCCTTCGCTCCATGGACTAAACCTCAGAAAATTTTCCATTAAAAACCACACAACATTATTTCGGGTCGATCCGGATCACATATACAAACTAGAGTCCATAAAAATAAACCAACAAAAACTATATGGAGGAATTTATGCCAGGATCATCACAATTCTTTGATTTAATAGAGTCAGCAAGATTCGGGTGACTAATATTTCAAGTATATAAACCAAGTTTGGCGTTTAGATTTGAAGTGTTTCAATAAAAGTTCTTGTTTGTCTAACGGAGAGATGCTTGAGATATTCTCTTAAACTGCTCTCCTTGTAAGCTTTTGGGTGCCCTTCATCTAACAGCTTCATAGCAGGCTCAACTACCTCATCCATGGCTAGGCTATGAGCACTGGCAATTGACATCCTGGTTTTCCAGTGGCTAGGAATCGCCCGGTGCACGACACTCCTGTATAAACCATTGCTCATTACTTGCAATTGATCTCCAACAAGAACTTGCAGAGACCCTTTAACCTCAGGGACGACCTTCCATTTACCATCGGTTCTGTCCACGACCTCAAGCCCCGGGTGAGTCTGTAAGAGTATGGTGATGAGGCCATAATCTGTGTGGGGCGTTATGCCCGCCTTGATGTCTGATTCGGAACATGGTGGATAGCTGTTTATGCCCAAAATGTGGCAGCCTTGGTTGAAATTCTCTCTCATGTATGTTGCACCCAAGTTTAAGCTCTCCATGATGACTTCAAATATTTCAATGCTTACTTTCCTAACTTCTGAACTGTACATCCCCATCTTTTCCCTGTCACATAATCACAAAATTTCTAGAGATTTTAGTGTGACTATTTTGTTCATATAGTTCATGGCTTTCAAAAGTTTGGAACACAGCTAGTGTCCCCTCAACCGCGGTTACATGTTTCAAAATAGGGTGAGTTCAAAACCCAAATTCACAACCCTAAATTGTAATTTAAATCCTAAATCTATCCATAATAGGTAATCACAAACAATAACCCTAATCCCAAAGTGTAAAGTGATGGTTATTTCTTTATTTTGATGATCATTAAACTTGTATTTTGATAGTTTTAGGTTGACTATTTCTAGCTTCTATGATTTATAAATATTAGCCTATGATTTCATGAAAAAATTAAAGTAATGTGGATGAGATTTACAAAATGAACCACAACAAACAATGACGCACCGACTAAGCCTTCTATATCGGTAAAAATAATGTATGGCATGCCCATACCATATACTACACCAACGCATAGATCCAAGTAACATTGAGTCAGATTAACTGATTAGTATAACAATGACATTTTGGGCTAAGTAACGAGGGCACAAAAGCATACTTTAATGGTGTTATATAAGTCTTCATCCACCAACACCCCCCCCCCCCCCCCCCCCCCCCCCCCCCCAACACCCCCCACCCCCCACCCACCCCCCCCCCCCCCCCCCCCCCCCCCCCCCCCCCCCCCCCCCCCCCCCCCCCCCCCCCCCCCCCCCCCCCCCCCCCCCCCCCCCCCCCCCCCCCCCCCCCCCCCCCCCCCCCCCCCCCCCCCCCCCCCCCCCCCCCCCCCCCCCCCCCCCCCCCCCCCCCCCCCCCCCCCCCCCCCCCCCCCCCCCCCCCCCCCCCCCCCCCCCCCCCCCCCCCCCCCCCCCCCCCCCCCCCCCCCCCCCCCCCCCCCCCCCCCCCCCCCCCCCCCCCCCCCCCCCCCCCCCCCCCCCCCCCCCCCCCCCCCCCCCCCCCCCCCCCCCCCCCCCCCCCCCCCCCCCCCCCCCCCCCCCCCCCCCCCCCCCCCCCCCCCCCCCCCCCCCCCCCCCCCCCCCCCCCCCCCCCCCCCCCCCCCCCCCCCCCCCCCCCCCCCCCCCCCCCCCCCCCCCCCCCCCCCCCCCCCCCCCCCCCCCCCCCCCCCCCCCCCCCCCCCCCCCCCCCCCCCCCCCCCCCCCCCCCCCCCCCCCCCCCCCCCCCCCCCCCCCCCCCCCCCCCCCCCCCCCCCCCNACCCCCCCCCCCCCCCACCCCCGGCTGTCAAAAAAAAACCCACCATAGTGTCACGAGAGTCCAACCAAAACCCACACATAATCTTATATATACTAGATCCAATTTGGTCATCTTCTTCACCATACTTCTTTGTTATTCTTTCAGATTATTTACATGTGCGATTCAATTCAACAAAACATTGTCGCAATATCTTGGTTTATATTATTATTATTTTTTTATCCTTATGACTAGGGAACTTGAGGTCGGTGCCCCCTCCCAGCAATTGCACCTCCACCTGAATAGCACAGAAGACAGATGGCTTCCACCCATACACTACACATAACGTAACGGTCTTGTTTCTAGGTAAAAAAGGCGTAACCATCTCAGCGATATCCGTGGCAATCGCATAAAAGGCGCAATCGTTACAAGGAGAAGGCTAAAATCATTCCCAGGATAATGCAAAGCCTCTAAAGGTTATAAATAAGAGGCATATCCCTCACAACAAGACACAAACAATTAACCTAAGTAAATACCCTGTGTAATCCTTCCTCTATTGTCAATAATATCTCCAGAAGCAAAAGACTCTCTTCTACTATAAACTCTCTGTGTGCAAATCCCCATCCCCTTTGTTCAAATTTTAAGAGCCTAGGAACTCCGACTGTGCAATTCAATAACCTACTAATTCCTAAGCTCTGTTCATTTGTACAACACACACCATCAATTCCTATGCTATAAAGTGAAACTAGAATACTCCAAAAAATCATAATGTAGAAAAATGTGAATACCTGTAGTTAGGAGGACTTGTAGGCCATAAAGCTTCAAAATCTTCAAAAGGATAAGCACACAACTTAAGGAAATCCCTCATGAACTTGCTATTGCCCTCATCTTCACCAACAAGTTTACCAAATCTCACCGGCTTCAACACATCATCGGAGATGAGCTCTTCTTTAATCGCCGTCGGTAAGTTGAAGAATTCTGAGTTCACTTCTAAGGCTCCTTCAATCACTGATTCGGGTATACCATGATGAACAACCTATACGAAAATCGCAGCCCAGAAATTGATAATAATGTTTCAACACTTGTAAGAACATGGAAAAATTAAAGTTAATGGGTTGTATGAGTTCAGAGAGAGAGAGAGAGTTTGTGGGAGAACATGAAAGAAGCCGATGTTTCGGCAAGCTTCATGGATGTCTTTGATAATCGGAGAGTTGGTATGATCGGAGCGTTGTCGCAGGAGAGAGAGGTCAACGATGGGAACTCGCAGAGGTTGCACCATTTTGGCACTGTAGATGTGGATGTATCTGTTGACTAATGGCTAGAAATGAAGATTTTGCACAAATAAAATAGGGCATGGAGTTAAAAATATAGATTTAAAAATTAGATTTGATAATTTTAATCGTTGAATTTACAGTAGGTCCCAATATTTATTAGGATTCACTATCTATTCAATGGTTGAGATTATCAAATCTAATTTTTAAATTTATTTTGTAAGTCTATCTAATATTACTCAATAAAATAAGACACAAATGACGACAGTAGTGTAGGTGTTGCCCACGTACAAACTTTAAGGATTTGTACGTGATATTTTAATTATAAGAGATTTAAATGATTAAGTGACAAAATTTATAGAATCTGGATATAATTGTATACTAATTATAATTTTTTAATAAAAAATTAATTTTTTATTTTTAATTTTATTTCAATAAATGTCATAATAGAAAATAAATTTGGTTGTAAAATTTAAAATATTTGATATTTTATAATTAATTGGAATATTTTTTGTCTAAGTATAATATTTTAAACTTGAAGGGGTGTAAGTATCAAACGCCTATAAAATTCAGGGGGTCTGGATATAATTTACGAACGGATATAATAACGGACACTAACGGTAGAGGTACAAACCTCAATGAATCTGTGTATAATATTTTAAATGTTAGGGGTCTGAGTAATCAAGTGATAAACTTTATAAGATCTTGTATAATTCTCTCTAAAAAATTATAATTTTATAGTTTAACTTTTAATTTTTGGACTTTTGATGTTACCATGTGATCAATCTTTATAATTTTATTATTCATCTCAAGGTAAACCCAAAAATAATAGATGACTCTTAAATTTTATAAATGACCCTCAAAAGTTATAAATAGTTCCTAAATATATAAATGATCACTAAAAATTATAAATAATTCTCAAAATTTATTTTCTTAAATAAACTTTTACATGATGGTACAGTACCACAAAAAAAAAAGTCCGGGCCCCAATTTTCTTCTTGAAGTTTGTATTATTTTGTCATAGATTTTATTTTAGGACTGAAAAAAGTAATACTCTGCAATTTATAATATTTATTAGTTAACATAAAAGGTTTTAGGGATTGACTAATTATAAAAAAAAAATAGGATTAATACTAAATTTTTCTTTTTATTGAATTATGTCATAGGGTTTGGATCTCAAGTTATAATTTTTTTTTTTTTGAGGTGTTTGAGATGCAGAAACTAGATCACATGGAGCGGGAGACTAGAGCAGGGGCAAAATCGTGAGCTCAAAAAGGACAAAATTCAGGAGTATTTGAGAACAAGAACACCTTAAGAGCATCATGTGCATCCAGATAAACATTCACCCATAAAAATTAATTATAAAAATTAATTTTCATGTATAACTAAGTGACAAACTATTTAATTTTAAAATATGTATTGATTATAAGGTCATGAAATAGTAATTACAAATTATTAATTTCATTCTAGTTTGATATGTATTTTTATGCATAAACCATCATTTTCCAAATAAAAATTTAAGTAATAATGAATAAATATATAAATAAGAATGCAACTTTATGAATTTATAAAATAAAAGCTCAAATTAACTGAGAATTCGCTCTGAAAAAGCACGGAATATCAAGGCATCGATTGTTTTGAAGGATTATGTGAGTAAGCACAAAAACCTCCAAAAAGATTTAAATTCTAAAAAAATTATACAAAAAACTCTTATAAACTTGTATAAAGTTGTATCATACCAATTTTTTTTGGCTACCATTACATTCTCCTTGCTGCACTTTCCAATTTTTTTATCATTTTTTTTTCGAAAGAGTGCAATTTCTATTTAGTATCCAATGCAAGTGCCATTTAGTATTCCACCGAAATTCACATGTGAACAACTTATCCCCCACCAACACCCTTCGGTGTTCCTTCTCTAATATATTTATGTGCCTCACTTTTTAGCATCGAGCTTTAGTCGGTAGAGATGAGAGTTCTCTAGGAAGTAATTGATATACGCTTTCAGTTAGTTATACTTTCATAAGTAAACAAATAAAAAGAAGAGTGATAATCGTTAAAGGGTGTTTTAGTGGTAGAATTTAACTTTTGGTAATTCAGAGGTCTCAGGATCGACATTTCTCATACCTCTTAAGAGTCGATCACTCTTGTTCCTTTGAAAACATGTTCTAAATCTGCTCTAATTACAATAACTGATATCTAAAGGCCCATGCCACCAAAAAGTAAACAGCTGGCTGTGCGTTATCGAGAGACCTTAATTTAGTGCACACACACAGTTTCATCTCAACCACGTCACCTTAAGTCCACACAATTTTCCTGCTAAATTATACAAATGGAGAGCTTAATACATTCCCTTGTCTCACCTTTAGGAGAGAACTATGTAGAGGAATTTATGTCGGGATTATCACAATTCTTCGATCTAATAGAGTCAGGAAGATTCGGGTGATCAATATTTCAAGTATATAAACTAAGTTTGGCGTTTAGATTCGAAGTGTTTCGATGAAGGTTCTTGTTTGTCTAATGGAGAGATGCTTGAGAAACTCGCTTAAACTGCTCTCCTTGTAAGCTTTTGGGTGCTCTTCGTCTAACAGCTTCACAGCAGGCTCAACCACCTCATCCATGGCTAGGCTGTGAAAACAGGCAATCGACATCCTGGTTTTCCCGACGACGCTCGGAATCACCCGGTGCACGACACTCACTCCTGTATAAATCATTGCTCACTTCCTGCAAGTGATCCTTTAACATCAGGGACAATCTTCCATTCGCCATCGGTTCTGTCCACGACCTCGAGCCCCGGGCAACTTTGTAGGAGTACGGTGATGATGCTATGATCAGAGTGTGGTGGTGTGCCCATCTTGATGTCTGATTTGGAACATGGTGGATAGCTGTTTATGCCCAGAATGTGGAAGCCTTGGTTGAAATTCTCTCTCAAGTATGTTGCACCCGAGTTTAAGCTCTCCATGATGACTTCAAATATTTCAATGCTTACTTTCCTAACTTCTGAACTGTACATCCCCATTTTTTCCCTGTCACATAATCACAAAATTTCTAGAGATTTTAGTACCACTGTTTGTTCATATAGTTCATGGCTTCAAAGTTTAGAAGACAGTGTTCCCTCAACCGGGTTACACATTTCAAAACGGGATAAGTTTGCAATCTAATAAATCGCCCAAATTCACAACTATAAATTACACTTCAAATCATAAACCAACTCATGATACAGATAATTGTAAACAACAACACTAATCCCAAGTTGTAAATGTAAATGGCTATTTCTTTATTTTGATGATCGATAAACTTATATTTTGATAGTTCCTAACTTAAATTTTTCTAGCTTCGTTGATTTATAAATATTAGCGGATACATTGGGTTGAATTATGATTCGTTTTGTACCACTTTGAGTTATGTATTTATTTTTCTATTAAATTACAAAAAACAATAAAATCAAACACACTCTACTATACTAAAAAATAGAGACAATAATACACAAAGAACACACACACACATATTAGTACACCAAAACACACACATAGCAGCCTCGACTCCACCCCCGGACCCGACCCTGACTCTAGACCCCGATCATTACTCCTACCTAGGTAGGTGTAGTAGTATATGTGTGTGTGTGTGTTGGTGTACTAGTTGATGTATACGTGTGTTGCACATGAACTATTTTGAATAAAAATTGTCAAATATATGATTATTCAGATATACATTTATAGAAAAAGTGGTCCTTAACAATATATATAGAAATCAAGTACCTGATATACAGTAATGCAATTCATGCTTAGTTTTCTTCCAATCTTTTAAGTATCTACAATAAGAGGAAGTATTGTATCCAATGAGATTCTCCGCACAAAGTGGCAACCCTACAAATTTAGCTTTATATAATGGTTATCATGTTTCAAAATATCTTTACCCAAATGTTAAAAGACTGATATTAGTTATAGGCAAAGAAATCTGTCAAGCTTGTAAAATTGTGTTGTTCTTCTAAGGGGTATTCCTTTGCTTGAGAGTTGCTACATCTTTATGGTGGTTATCAAAGCTTTTTACATTCCTCTTATTCCATGCAAACCAAGCTTGACTGCTTAATTCTTAATAATCTTCCTGTCCACTCCCCTAAGATCCTTTAGCTAAAATTGGTCAACGAGTAGGGATGTTAATTTCCTCCAAATCCATGACCCTTTTTTCTAGTACGCGTGTTGTCTCCCTAAACATTGAACAACCTCCATAATGATTTAAAATGACTATCAACAAATCATGTTTTTTTTTCCTTCTTGATTGATAAACAGTGAAAATCAGCCACCAACTCCATCCTTTTACATTTTACATTACATCAATGATGTTTTTATGAGAAACTCAAAAACATTATAGCAAACTATTGTGAAGAAATTAGAGCCAAAAAAAAAATTGAAGATTAAGAATACTATGTTGTATGTAGTGTGCGAAATATTATTCGCGCAGAATAATATTTAAACTAACTAAAAAGTAATAATATTTGATAAACTATTTTAATCAATATCATTTCTCAACAGGATAACATTACTCTCATAATCAAGCACATATAAAAATTGAGAATAATGATTGATGGATTGAAAACATAGATAATTAGTCTTCTCTTTCGCAACTTCCACCTTTAATAGCAAAAACCTATCCACCACCACCGCCGCCACCCAAAGAAAAGGTTATTCTTGAAGGGAGAGACAGGCACAAAATCAGTTTAACTAAAGTTTATTGAAATCTCATGTACCTATGCTTAATGTATTAGCAATAATATCTAAAATTGTCCACAAAAAACAAAAGCTAATATTATTTGCTATGGAAATTATGAAAATGCAACATAGAATGAGGCATCATTGACAATATTATTAATACATATGCTACCAAGAAATTAAACAACCAAAATGTTGGCCAACTACTGGTGCAAACGTGTCTTATATGATTTGAACACAAATGCCAAATCAGACAGTTGTAAGATTCGAAGCATTCCACAAAAAATGGGCTCACCTATAGGATTAACAGGGTTGGGGGAAACTTCCAATCTAGAGAATACATTGAAATACTTCATAAAAAGACAAACCAAAATGTAGAAGGCAATANTAGGATTAACAGGGTTGGGGGAAACTTCCAATCTAGAGAATACATTGAAATACTTCAAAAAAAGACAAACCAAAATCTAGAAGGCAATATNCAGACAGTTGTAAGATTCGAAGCATTCCACAAAAAATGGGCTCACCTATAGGATTAACAGGGTTGGGGGAAACTTCCAATCTAGAGAATACATTGAAATACTTCATAAAAAGACAAACCAAAATGTAGAAGGCAATATTATAAATTCAAGTTCAAGGATAAATCCCTACCACAGTGCATGAAGGCAAGTTGATGCGCAAAACGTAGAGAACAGATGAGCAAAAAAGTCATATAATCAGACGCAAATATTTGAGTAAGAAAAGAGTACAAAGCAAGAGACGGCAAAGTGAGATCTTGACCCAAAATATGGAGGGTGAGAAAATAACCAAGAGAGAAAGAACATGAGACCTTATATAAGCACACAATATATATATATATAGCATTATGTTTCACCTATAAGGATCATTTTGTTAAAAATAATTTACTGTCTTGGATGATATCTCATGATGGGAATTACTCACAGCCCGCGTATTATGCACAAATATTCACCTAACAACACTATCTTCGCAAGCCTAGAACCATTTCTTCTTATTCATCATGTTACTGATGAAGGCCAACCCTCTACATAAATGGGCAGAGAAATCGAAGCCCTTTTTTGCCCTTCCAATTCAATAAAGTAGATTACCGATTCTGATCCCAAAAAAAAAAAAAAAGAATAGTTCAACATTGTTTTTAATAAAAATATTTAGGAGAAATTTCAATCACACCCCCTCTAGTTTATCATATCTTCAAGGACACCCCCTCTAGTTTTTGAATCTTTAATGACACCCTTTGTCAGATTAAAAATATTAAGTATGATGCAATTTTACTAAATTGTCCATANAAAGTAGATTACCGATTCTGATCCCAAAAAAAAAAAAAAAAGAATAGTTCAGCATTGTTTTTAATAAAAATATTTAGGAAAAATTTCAACCACACCCCCTCTAGTTTATCATATCTTCAAGGACACCCCCCTCTAGTTTTTGAATCTTCAATGACACCCTTTGTCAGATTAAAAATATTAAGTATGATGCAATTTTACTAAATTGTCCATAATATATTTGAGGACAAACTTCATCCACACCCCTTCTAGATGAACATATCTTCAATGAGACCCCCTCTAGATAAGTATATTTTCAATGAGACCCCCTCTGTTTTTTAATTTTTTTTTACGTAATTAAATTCGAACTGATTAAAATTCGATTTAAACTAATTAAAATTTATTTTTTTATATATTAAAATTTGTGTCAATTAAAATATTATATTTTTTTTACGTATTAGAATTTGGGCTAATTAAATTTTTTTTTGAGCCAATTAAAAATTATTTTTAATCGACTCAAATCAAATTTTAATTAATTCGTATTGAATTCTAATCAATACAAATTTTAATATATAAAAATATATGAATTTTAATTGAATTAAATTTTAATAAATATAATTTTAATTGACACTAATTTTAATAAATAAAAAAAATATAAATTTTAATTGACTCGAAAGAGAATTTTAATCGGTGCTAACAACTTGGATAGAGTTCAAATCGGCTCAAATTTTAATATGTTAAAAAAAAAATTAATAGGCTCGATTTTTTTAAAAAAATTTACGAATTAGTAAATAACAAATTAGTATTTACTAACAAATTATATACTAAAATTGTTATTTATGATTTATTTTTAAATTTTAACAGCTCGAATTTTAATAAAATTTTACGTAAAAAAATTACTTGAGGTTATGTAGGGGCATTTTTGGTATTTTAGATGAATTTTTTTTTTTGTTACAAATAGTAGTTTAATGGTAGGAGGTGTTTGTGATGTTTAAATTAAACTAGAAGGG
>CAUOFW020006168.1:2563587-2612435 GCA_963454935.2 Ilex paraguariensis | reverse complement strand
ATATGATAAACTAGAGAAAATATTGTTGAAATTTTTCCAAATATTTATTTTGAAACCATTTCTATACTAACATAGTGGTAGTCTGAATCTCATTAACAAAGAATCAAATTATACATGCAACCGATGTATTTTCTGTAAACTTCATTTTTAGGTATTTCATCTTTGGCTTTAATGAATAATTGTAAATTTGTGATCATAAAACCCACAATTAACACCTAAAGTTTAACTCATAGATACCTACACAATTTTTTATTTTAGTTCAATCTCAACAAATGACAATAATATGTGGTTGTTGTTCTACAACTGAAACCAAATCTGAATTTCATGCACCCTCACAAAATAGATTAACATCAAATAAAGATCTCACCAATAAATTTGAGTAAAAAATCCAAAGAACTTCATAATTATTTTTCCAAAACAACGAACAATTAACTTCAAATATATATATTCTAATAATCGAATGAAACTTGGAAACATTTTCGTCACAAGAGTAGTAAAGAGTGGTCTCGTTTACCACCCAAGAAAGGATTATGATTGTGCTATCCTCGCAAAGTGTACAATATCTCTCTATCTTTCACAGCCAGATTTAAAAGACAATTGCGAAAAATAATAAGCTTTGGGAAATAGGTGAAGAAGTGGAACAGATAACCCCCAAAACTTTAAATTTTTGATAAAAATAATAAAGAAATTCTTTAAATTAATTACGGGGTTGGCGACTTAAGAATGCGTGGGTGAAACAATCTATATTTATAAAACAAAACATATTTTGAATCCCCCAACTTAGCCTAGCACAACAATGATTTAGATCAATTTTAATTTCATCCAATTTCATCTAATGACATATAATTCAAACCCAAAAAAAATGTTCCCACCCAAATCGGAAAGAGCTGATTAGTGCATCAAAGTAACATGTTTAAGAACTGATATGTTTACTACAATAATTTTGGAAAAAAACTTATCGAATGATTTTTTATTAGAAAGTTTAATAACATGATAATGAGTTTAATTAATAAATTTAATGTTAACTAGTTGAATTTGAATGTTAATTTAGTGAATTAAGTGCTTCTCAGAAAAAATTGAATATTAATTAAATGTAATTGATTGTTAATTTGGTGTTAATTTGTTTAATTGAATGTTAATTTAGAGTTAATTGGATGAAATTATATGCTAATTTGATGTTGATTTGATGAAATTACATATTAATTTGATAATTTGAATATTAATTTGACGAATTGAGTGTTAATTGAATGAAATTGAAAGTTTATTCGATTAACTTAATGTTGCCTAGTTGAATTTGTNCCCCCTCTAGATAAGTATATTTTCAATGAGACCCTCTCTGTTTTCTAATTTTTTTTTTACGTAATTAAATTCAAACTGATTAAAATTCGATTTAAACTAATTAAAATTTATTTTTTTTACATATTAAAATTTGTGTCAATTAAAATATTATATTTTTTTTACGTATTAGAATTTGGGCTAATTAAAAAAAATTTTGAGCCAATTAAAAATTATTTTTAATCGACTCAAATCAAATTTTAATTAATTCGTATTGAATTCTAATCAATACAAATTTTAATATATAAAAATATATGAATTTTAATTGAATTAAATTTTAATAAATATAATTTTAATTGACACTNTTTAGTGAATTAAATGCTTATCAGAAAAAATTGAATGTTAATTACATGAAATTTATTGTTAACTTGGTATTAATTTAATGAATTGAATGTTAATTTCGTGTTACTTTTATAAATTAAATTTTAATTGGATAAAATTATGCTNTTATTTTTAATCGACTCAAATCAAATTTTAATTAATTCGTATTGAATTCTAATCAATCCAAATTTTAATATATAAAAATTTATGAATTTTAATTGAATTAAATTTTAATAAATATAATTTTAATTGACACTAATTTTAATAAATAAAAAAAATATAAATTTTAATTGACTCGAAAGAGAATTTTAATCGGTGCTAACAACTTGGATAGAGTTCAAATCGGCTCAAATTTTAATATGTTAAAAAAAAAATTAATAGGCTCGATTTTTTTAAAAAAATTTACGAATTAGTAAATAACAAATTAGTATTTACTAACAAATTATATACTAAAATTGTTATTTATGATTTATTTTTAAATTTTAACAGCTCGAATTTTAATAAAATTTTACNAATTTGGTGTTGATTTGATGAAATTACATGTTAATTTGATAAAATTGAATGTCAATTAGATAAATCTTAATTTTAATTTCATAATATGAATGTTAATTTGATGAATTAAATGTTAATTGAATGAAATTGAAAGNTGCTAACAACTTGGATAGAGTTCAAATCGGCTCAAATTTTAATATGTTAAAAAAAAATTTAATAGGCTCGATTTTTTTAAAAAAATTTACGAATTAGTAAATAACAAATTATATGCTAAAATTGTTATTTATGATTTATTTTTAAATTTTAACAGCTCGAATTTTAATAAAATTTTACGTAAAAAAATTACTTGAGGTTATGTAGGGGCATTTTTGGTATTTTAGATGAATTTTTTTTTTTGTTACAAATAGTAGTTTAATGGTAGGAGGTGTTTGTGATGTTTAAATTAAACTAGAAGGGGTGTCATTAAAGATTCAAAAAGTAGAAGGAGTGTCCTTGAAGATATGATAAACTAGAGAAAATATTGTTGAAATTTTTCCAAATATTTATTTTGAAACCATTTCTATACTAANTAATTTAATGTGTAACTAGTTGAAATTGAATGTTAATTGAGTGAATTAAATGCTTATCAGAAAAAATTGAATTTTAATTACATGAAATTGATTGGTAATTTGGGGTTAATTTGGATTTAATTTGTTAAATTTCATTTTAATTGGATAAAATTATATGTTAATTTGGGGCTGATTTGATGAAATTACATGTTAATTTGATAAAATTGAATGTCAATTAGATAAATCTTAATTTTAATTTCATAATATGAATGTTAATTTGATGAATTAAATGTTAATTGAATGAAATTGAAAGTTTTTTGATTAATTTAATGTTAACTATTTGAATTTGAATGTTAATTTAGCGAATTAAATGCTTATTAGAAAAAATTGAATATTAATTAGATGAAATTGAGTGTTAATTTGATGAATTGAATGTTAATTTAATAAATTAAGTATTAATTGGATGGAATTACATATTAATTTAGTATTGATTTGATGAAATTACATGTTCATTTGTTATAATTGAATGTTAATTTGATAAATTTGAATTTGAATTTGATAATTTAAATGAAAATTTGATGAATTGAGTGTTAATTGAATGAAATTGAAAGTTTATATATTTAATTTAATGTGTAACTAGTTGAAATTGAATGTTAATTGAGTGAATTAAATGCTTATTAGAAAAAATTGAATTTTAATTACATGAAATTGATTGGTAATTTGGGGTTAATTTGATGAATTGAATGTTAATTTGGATTTAATTTGTTAAATTTCATTTTAATTGGATAAAATTATATGTTAATTTGGGCCTGATTTGATGAAATTACATGTTAATTTGAGGAAATTAAATATCAATTTGATAAATCATAATGTTAATTTGATAATTGGAATATTAATTTGATGAATTAAGTATTAATTAAATGAAATTGAAAGTTTATTTGATTAATTTCATGTTAAGCAGTTGAATTTGAATGTAAATTTAGTAAATTAAATGCTTATCAGAAAAAATTTAAAATTAATTACATGAATTTTATTGTTAATTTGATAAATTAAATTTTAATTAGATAAAATTATATATTCATTTAGTGTTGATTTGATGAAATTACATGTTAATTTGATGAAATTGAATGTCAATTTGATAAATCTCAAAGTTAATTTAATAATTTGAATGTTAATTTGATGAATTGAGTGTTAATTGAATAAAATTGAAAGTTTATTTGATTAATTAAATGTTAACTAGTTGAATTTGAATGTTAATTTAGTGAATCAAATGCCTATTAGAAAATTTTGAATGTTAATTTGATGGAATTGAGTGTCAATTTTGTGTTAAGTAAATGAATTAAATATTAATTTGATGAATTCAATGTTAATTTGATGTTAATTTGATAAATTAAATTTCAATTGGATGAAATTACATGTTAATATGGTGTTGCTTTGATAAAATTACATGTTAATTTGATGAAATTGAATGTTAATTTGATAAATCTGAGGGTTAATTTGATAATTTGAAAGTTAATTTGATGAATTGAGTGTTAGTTGAATGAAATTGAAAATTTATATATTTAATTTAATGTTAATTAGTTGAATTTAAATGTTAATTTAGTGAATTAAATGCTTATAAAAAAAATTAATGTTAATTACATAAAATTAATTGTTAATTTGGTGTTATTTGATAAATTGAATGTTAATTTGGTGTTAATTTGATAAATTAAAATTTAATTGGATGAAAATATATATTAATTTGGTGTTGATTTGATGAAATTACTTGTTAATTTGATGAAATTGAATATCAATTTGATAAATTGTAATGTTAATTTGATAAATTGAATGTTCATTTGATGAATTGAGTGTTAATTGAATAAAAGTGAAAGTTTATTTGATTAATTTAATGTTAACTAGTTGAATTTGAATGTTAATTTAGTGAATCAAATGCCTATTAGAAAATTTTGAATGTTAATTTGATGGAATTAAGTGTCAATTTTGTGTTAAGTAAATGAATTAAATATTAATTTGATGAATTCAATGTTAATTTGATGTTAATTTGATAAATTAAATTTCAATTGGATGAAATTACATGTTAATATGGTGTTGCTTTGATAAAATTACATGTTAATTTGATGAAATTGAATGTTAATTTGATAAATCTGAGGGTTAATTTGATAATTTGAAAGTTAATTTGATGAATTGAGCGTTAGTTGAATGAAATTGAAAATTTATATATTTAATTTAATGTTAATTAGTTGAATTTAAATGTTAATTTAGTGAATTAAATGCTTATAAAAAAAATTAATGTTAATTACATAAAATTAATTGTTAATTTGGTGTTATTTGATAAATTGAATGTTAATTTGGTGTTAATTTGATAAATTAAATTTTAATTGGATGAAAATATATATTAATTTGGTGTTGATTTGATGAAATTACTTGTTAATTTGATGAAATTGAATGTCAATTTGATAAATTGTAATGTTAATTTGATAAATTGAATGTTCATTTGATGAATTGAGTGTTAATTGAATAAAAGTGAAAGTTTATTTGATTAATTTAATGTTAACTAGTTGAATTTGAATGTTAATTTAGTGAATGAAATGCTTATCAGAAAAAAATTAATGTTAATTACATGAAATTTATTGTTAATTTGATGTTATTTGATAAATTAAATTTTAATTGGATAAAATTATATGTTCATTTGGTGTTGATTTGATGAAATTACATCTTAATTTGACAAAATTGAATGTAAATTTGATAAATCACAATGTTAATTTGATAATTTGAATATTAATTTGATAAATTGACTATTAATTAAATGAAATTGAAAGTTTATTTAATTAATTTAATGTTAACTAGTTGAATTTGAATGTTAATTTAGTGAATTAAATGCTTTTTAGAAAAAATTGAATGTTAATTTAATGAAATTGTGTGTGAATTTTGTGTTATTTTAATGAATTGAATATTAATTTGTTGAATTTAATGTTAATTTGATAAATTAAATTTGAATTGGGATGAAATTATATGTTAATTTGGTGTTGATTTTATGAAATTACATGTTAATTTGGTGAAATTGAATGTGAATTTCATAAATCTGAATGTTAATTTAAGAATTTGAATGTTAATTTGATGAATTGAGTGTTAATTGAATGAAATTGAAAGTTTATTTGATTAATTTAATGTTAACTAATTGAATTTTAATATTAATTTAGTGAATTAAATGCTTATTAGAAAAAATTGAATGTTAATTAAACGAAATTGATTATCAATTTGGAGTTAATTTGATGAATTTAATGTTAATTTGATATTAATTTGGTGTTGATTACATCTTAATTTGTTGTAATTGAATGTCAATTTGATAAATCTGAATTTTAATTTGATAATTTGAATGTTAATTTGATGAATTGAGTGTTAATTGAATGAAATTGAAAATTTATTTGATTAATCTAATGTTAATTAATTGAATTTGAATGTTAATTTAGTAAATTAAATGCTTATTATAAAAAATTGAATGTTAATTATATGAAATTGAGTGTTAATTTGATGAATTGAGTATTAATTGAATGAATTAAATGTTAATTACATAAAATTGATTGTTAATTTGGTATTAATTTGATGAATTGAATTTTAATATGGGGTCTAAGTGTAATTTATTAACTAATATATTTATAGCAGGGGTCTAAGTGTTAGGTGCACATACTTCAAGGAATTTGTATGAAATATTTCAAATGTCAGGGGTCTGACTGATTGAGTGACAAACTTTAAAAGCCTAAGTGTATTTCTCCCATTAAATATAAATCGAATGAAATTGAATATTAGTTTAATAAAGTAAATTTTTATTGGATGTTAATTGAATAAATTAAATGTTAATTGAATGATCATGGATATATAAATTAAATGAATTTTAATGTTAATTTGATAAATTGAATGTTTTAATGTAATATTAATTTGTTATGTTAATTAAATATATTAATTTTGATTGCTCTGCGACGATCCTTGATCATAGTCTTGATCGTTATTGCACCAATCGGCATCAAGCTCTTCATCGCTAGTNAATTTGTTATGTTAATTAAATATATTAATTTTGATTGCTCTGCGACGATCCTTGATCCTAGTCTTGATCGTTATTGCACCAATCGGCATCAAGCTCTTCATCGCTACCGTTGATCGCAATAGTGCACTTGATCTCAATTTTGATCGCTACTTGATCTTTTGATTGCTACTTGATCACCACTCTTAATCGCAGGAGTGCACTTGATCTCACTCTTGATCGCTACTTGATTGCAAGATTGCACTTGAGCCTCTTGATCACTACTTGATTCCTTGATTGCAAACTTGAACTTANCTTGATCTCACTCTTGATCGCTACTTGATTGCAAGATTGCACTTGAGCCTCTTGATCGCTACTTGATTCCTTGATTGCAAACCTGAACTTTATCCCAATCTTGATTGCTACTGTTGATCACTAGAGTTCTCGATCGATCTAAAAAAATGGTAATATTAACAAAAAAATGGTAATGTTAACAAAAGTGGTACTTATCTCTTAAAGTGCAATTTTAACAAAAAACGTGGTAATATTAACCAAAGCAGTGGTACTCTTAATCAAAAAATTGTAATAATAAGTAAAAAAGTGATAATCTTAAATAAAATAGTGTTAATATTAACTAAAAAAGTGGTAATATTATCCAAAATAATATTACTCTTAACCAAAATAGTGGTAATATTTACCAAAAAAATGATTCTTTTAACCAAAACAGTGGTAATGTTAACAAAAAAAAGTTATACTTTTGACCAAAAAAATGGTAATGTTAATAAAAAAAATGAGTATTTTTAACCAAAATAGTGGTAATACTAATCAAAAAAGTGATAATATTATCTGAAACAGTGGTACTCTTAATTAAAACAGTGGTAGTGTTAACAAAAAAATAATACTCTTAACCAAAATAATGGTAATGTTAACCAAATGAGTGGTAATCTTAACCAAAACAGTGATAATGTTAACAAAAAAAAGTGGTACTCTTAACCAAAATAGTTGTTATGTTAACCACAAGAGTGGTAATCTTAACTAAAAAAATAGTAATATTATCTAAAACAGTGGTATTCTTAATCAAAATAGTGGTAATGTTAACTAAAAAAGTGTTAACATTAACCAAAATAATAGTAATGTTAGCCAAAAAGTAGTACTCTTAATCAAAATAGGGGTAATGTTATCTAAAATAGTGGTACTTTTAACCAAAATAATGGTAATCTTAACTAAAAAAATGGTAATATTATCCAAAATAATGGTACTCTTAACCAAACTTGTAGTAATGTTAACCAAAAAAGTGAAAATATTAACTAAAATAGTGGTAATGTTAACAAAAAAAAATGACACTANGTTAACCAAAAAAGTGAAAATATTAACTAAAATAGTGGTAATGTTAACAAAAAAAAAAATGACACTGNCTTAACCAAACTTGTAGTAATGTTAACCAAAAAAGTGAAAATATTAACTAAAATAGTGGTAATGTTAACAAAAAAAAATGACACTATTAACCAAAGCAATAACAATATTAACAAAAAGAGTGGTACTCTTAACCAAAAAAGTGGTAATATTAACTTAAAAAGTGATAATGATAACCAAAAAAGTGATACTCTTAGTAATGTTAACTAAAAAAGTGGTACTCTTAACCAAAATAGTGGTAACGTTAACAAAAAAAAGTGGTAATGTTAACCAAAATAGTGGTAATGTTAATTACAAAGTGATACACTTAACCAAAAAAATGGTAATTTTAACAAAAAAAAGTGACAATATTAACCAAAAAATGTGTATTTATTTTTTTAAAATATAAGGTTACTATAATCTCAACTTTAATTTTAATAAATGATGATGATATAAAATTTTAGGATAAAAATAATTTTGCAACTCCATCTTCTTCGTTGTGTGAGTTTTTTTTTTTTATGAATTTACAATAATCTCAATCTTAGTTTTAATAAATGATGATGATTTAAAATCTCTTTATTTACGGATAAAAACAATTCTGTAACTTCATCTTCTTCGTTGTCTGAGTTTTTTTTTTTTTTATTATATGAATTTACAATTGTCTCAATCTTAGTTTTAATAAATGATGATGATGATTTTATAATCTCATAGTGATAAAAACAATTCTGGAACTCCATTGATCTTTCTCTTTCTTCTTCCCTGTTTGAGTGATTTTTTTTTAATGAATAGACCATTTTCTTCGTCTGATNTTCTGGAACTCCATTGATCTTTCTCTTTCTTCTTCCCTGTTTGAGTGATTTTTTTTTTTAATGAATAGACCATTTTCTTCGTCTGATTTTTTTTTTTATAAATTTGTAAGGCTCGGTAGCTGGTAAAAAGTTTTAGGCTTGATCAACGGTGGAAGTTCTTCATCAGTTGTGAACCGTTAATTTTTTTTTTTTTTGGTACCATACCAAAAAATGGATTTTGGTACTGTAGTCTAACCCACTTATGGAGAAGTCAATAATTATTGGTACGCCGTTAAAGTTTACAAAACTCTTTGGGTGTGTTTGGCTAATGGGGTAGGATAGGATATGATTTCTTTTTTTATATCTTAACCCATTTAAACCAAACCTACTCATCCGTTTTAAAACTCTAACCCAAGGTTATATCTAATCCTAACCTTTGTTTGGGAAACAAATGTATAATTCAGTGAGCCTCGTAGATTACACAAATAATTTGTAGTAGTTTGTCATTCTAGCCATGACTTTATCCATTCTAATCCAAACCAATCCTATCTTATGTTTGGTTAACCAATCCAAACCTAATAAAATTATACATTTTCCACATATACATTTTTTTTTACCAAAAAGAGAATTTTATTTATTGAAATCCAAAAATTACAAGAAGCAAAAACAAAAACTGTTAAGCAAAACAGTAACTGTTTTAACAAACAAAACAGTTAACTGTACATAAAAATCTGACCAAAAATAGTGTACAACAACTATTTTAATCTTGCAACTCATCTCCCACCCTTCAGCTCGCTCCTGCCTTACAGACCTGAGATCTGAAGCAGAAAACTCCATAATCCCTGATGCAGTACTGCACTCTTCCTCCTTTGAACTGCACTCCACTTACAGCACCTAGTAACATTCTCAGTCTCAGGCAGGCTTTAAAGCAGCATCAGTCTGCTAGAATAACAGAAAACCAAGAAACAAAGTAATTGAAAAAAAATTTAATTACAAAATGTTGGCTTTAATCCTTCAAAAGGATTAAAACCCATTAACTATCTTCAGCTATCCATTCCTTAAGTGCAAAAGCAGTCCATCAGACCAGACTGCCTGCAAAACCAACCCACAACTGGATCTAATACTCTTCCAGCTGTGAAATGAGCTCCTCCTTCAACAGACAGATCAGCATCTGCTCCTATGCTCACAGGCCAGCTCATGAAAAACCTTACTCATCACATAATAGCATAAAGCTACAAAACAACAGTTCAGCAACCATTCAGCTGCATCATCTTCTCAACTCCTTTGCTGAACTAAAATGCAGCTCCAACTCAGAATGAAAAACAGGCCAGCACAAACAGACCAACACATATACATAAAAACATATAAAAATAAGGAAAGTTAAATATATATATATATATATATATTTATTTATTTTTTTTGGTATTTTTTTTTCCAAATAAATCTTTTAATTCCAAATTCACCATTCACAATTCAATTCACACTTCATAATTCAATTCATAATACATAATTCAATTCACAATTCATACTTCAATTCTCAAAAACAAAATGAAACCAAAACACAGTATTGTTGGCTCTGAGTAGCTTGAATATTTGTAAGAAAATAATCAGCACACAAATCATCAAAATGAAAAAACTATGAGTAGCAATTGACCAAGCACTTGAACAATATATCAGAAAAACATAGAGGAGAAGATGAAAAAATGTAAAAGAATCATACTCAGCTAGCAGTTAAATACACTCGTTAATCAAACATAACTAACAACCTAGTATTAATAAAATGAATTCAAATTATAGACACACACAATTGGGCTACGAAAACCCTTCGACCTTGACAGTATGTGAATGAAGAAGAAGATTAAGCTTGGGGTATGATTTATAAATTGACCTCATAACTCTCCAATATGAGGCATAGAATAAGGAATCCAATTCCTCACAAAAGTGAACAAAGTCTCATTCTCCACTGTTTGGAATCCAATATCAAAATTGGTGCATATGAATATATACATATGCATGATGTATGGAAACTAAGGCACCTAGATACATTGAAAAAAAAATGAAATTTCGAACTTCAGTGAGGCTCATTCCCGAAAACCAAGAGTTCACGGTGAAATCACAACAAACCACTGAAGGCACACCTCTAATTCTAACAGCCATATTCCTAAAAGCCATAAGAGTTGGAAACCAGTTGAAATTTACCATTCAAAGCCACCCTGCTATAACATTAGTTCCATTTAATTTCGTGGACACATCACACCTGAACAATTTCAAAGAATGCTTGAGGAACAATGTTCACCCCTCAACGTAATGATACTTGATAGTTGCAACAAACTATTCCTTGACCATTTCCAAAGTCAAAAAAAAGGGGAGTTGAATCTACTATGAAANGAGATCTGAAGCAGAAAACTCCATAATCCCTGATGCAGTACTGCACTCTTCCTCCTTTGAACTGCACTCCACTTACAGCACCTAGTAACATTCTCAGTCTCAGGCAGGCTTTAAAGCAGCATCAGTCTGCTAGAATAACAGAAAACCAAGAAACAAAGTAATTGAAAAAAAATTTAATTACAAAATGTTGGCTTTAATCCTTCAAAAGGATTAAAACCCATTAACTATCTTCAGCTATCCATTCCTTAAGTGCAAAAGCAGTCCATCAGACCAGACTGCCTGCAAAACCAACCCACAACTGGATCTAATACTCTTCCAGCTGTGAAATGAGCTCCTCCTTCAACACACAGATCAGCATCTGCTCCTATGCTCACAGGCCAGCTCATGAAAAACCTTACTCATCACATAATAGCATAAAGCTACAAAACAACAGTTCAGCAACCATTCAGCTGCATCATCTTCTCAACTCCTTTGCTGAACTAAAATGCAGCTCCAACTCAGAATGAAAAACAGGCCAGCACAAACAGACCAACACATATACATAAAAACATATAAAAATAAGGAAAGTTAAATATATATATATATATATATATATTTTTTTTTGGTATTTTTTTTTCCAAATAAATCTTTTAATTCCAAATTCACCATTCACAATTCAATTCACACTTCATAATTCAATTCATAATACATAATTCAATTCACAATTCATACTTCAATTCTCAAAAACAAAATGAAACCAAAACACAGTATTGTTGGCTCTGAGTAGCTTGAATATTTGTAAGAAAATAATCAGCACACAAATCATCAAAATGAAAAAACTATGAGTAGCAATCGACCAAGCACTTGAACAATATATCAGAAAAACATAGAGGAGAAGATGAAAAAATGTAAAAGAATCATACTCAGCTAGCAGTTAAATACACTCGTTAATCAAACATAACTAACAACCTAGTATTAATAAAATGAATTCAAATTATAGACACACACAATTGGGCTACGAAAACCCTTCGACCTTGACAGTATGTGAATGAAGAAGAAGATTAAGCTTGGGGTATGATTTATAAATTGACCTCATAACTCTCCAATATGAGGCATAGAATAAGGAATCCAATTCCTCACAAAAGTGAACAAAGTCTCATTCTCCACTGTTTGGAATCCAATATCAAAATTGGTGCATATGAATATATACATATGCATGATGTATGGAAACTAAGGCACCTAGATACATTGAAAAAAAAATGAAATTTCGAACTTCAGTGAGGCTCATTCCCGAAAACCAAGAGTTCACGGTGAAATCACAACAAACCACTGAAGGCACACCTCTAATTCTAACAGCCATATTCCTAAAAGCCATAAGAGTTGGAAACCAGTTGAAATTTACCATTCAAAACCACCCTGCTATAACATTAGTTCCATTTAATTTCGTGGACACATCACACCTGAACAATTTCAAAGAATGCTTGAGGAACAATGTTCACCCCTCAACGTAATGATACTTGATAGTTGCAACAAACTATTGCTTGACCATTTCCAAAGTCAAAAAAAAGGGGAGTTGAATCTACTATGAAAGAAGCCAACCTCTCATTCGTTTTTTTTTTGCTCGCAATACTAGAGGTCTTTTGTGAATTTTCTTCTCCCAATATTGTTTCCTTAGTATCTAGTTGCTTTAGTTTCTCAAAGGAACAATGTTTAAAGTCATGGTATCAATCACTAACACAAGGGGTCTTAATACAAAAGTGATCTATTTATGGTGAGTCACATCCATATACCATCCTACACAAGGCAAAAGTGATCTATCGAAAATTGATAAATCAAATAACAAAAGAAATCACTACTCCATCTAGCCCAAAACATAGCTTAGATATTGATAGATGCGTTGCAGAACTACGATACTACAATGTTACACGGTGGCTGAATAATGTGGAATCCCTCCTGAAAAAAGGTGAGCATTGGATTTATACGACCAAGGTGGCCTCTTGCTTCTTCTAAACAACATTGGTGAAAATAGCATTCTTCAAACACCTTACCGGTTATGAGTTGGGAAAAGTGAAAAGGTGCATTCAACTATTAGAAAGATCTGAGAGATAGANCTTGCTTCTTCTAAACAACATTGGTGAAAATAGCATTCTTCAAACACCTTACCGGTTGTGAGTTGGGAAAAGTGAAAAGGTGCATTCAACTATTAGAAAGATCTGAGAGATAGAGAGGTGAGTTAATTTCATAACAGAGGTTAGGGTTTCAAAATTATCTACCATCATGGTGAAGATCTCTTCTTCATTCGGTCCACTCAGGCACCCAAACCCATCCCAACAGAAATGCTGAGCTTGGGCTTCGTCACCTTCACAAAGCGAAAGCGAGAGAGAGAGAGAGGAGAGAGAAAGAGACCGAGATAGAGAGAGACCGGAGAAACTTACCTCAATCCAGCGATGTCGTCAACCACACAAAGCAGAAAGTTGGAGGACCTTAGATTGTCGTCTTCTTCCTCGCCTCTGGGCAACAGGCCTTGGATGAGCTNCTGGGCAACAGACCTTGGATGAGCTCAGCTCCTTCGCGCTCTGGTTGACAGGAGAAGAGAGAGGTCCGATGGTGTGGAGAAGAGAGAAGGGGCAAATGTGTCTATGATTGGGTTATCCACTTGCCTGGGTTTGTAACCCATGGGAGGGGTGGGTTAAGTGGTGCCGGTATGTAGAGGTTAAATGGTACTGTAGCAACCGGGTCAAATCTTGACCCGAAATTTTTATCCCAACTCAAAAATGACTTTTCAAACGAAGGTTATCTGGGTCCCACCTTCATTTTATCCCATCCAACTCGTGTATAACCCCCTTTAACCCATTATCCAAACGCTCTCTTTGGGTGTGTTTGGATAATCGCTATGGATAGGAATGAATAGAATTTTTTGTATTCTAACCTATCTCACCAAAACCCACTTAGGCACTTAATTGGATGGGTTATGTATGTCATCCAACCCAAGCTATTGTTTGGCAAGAACAATTGAATTGAATGGACTTTCCCTTGAGTTTTATAGACATTTACCATTGTACGCATTGATATGAAGACCATAAAACACCAAAAAATTAGAGAAGTTTTGCATAGATGGAGAATACCCACCACCACCACAGGAGTAATCCCCACCACCACCACTGCCACAACAGAAACACCAAAGACCACCACCACCACCATAACCGAAACACCGAAGACCACCACCATTACTACAACAAAAACACCGAAAACCACCATCACCACCGCCACAACAGAAACACCGAAGACCACCACCATTGCCTCAATAGAAACACCCACCACCATTACCCCAAAAATGATTCAAATCTGAGAAATAGAGGAGAATTAGGGTCAAAAGCACCCACCATCACATTTCAGATTTGAGAGACAGAGAAATTAGGGTTCAAAATCATCCACCATCGTGGTGGTGCGGGTGATTGTGAATGATCAAGGATAAGGGTGGTGCAGATGAAGTTCTTTTCTTCGTTCAGTCTACTCAGACACCCAAATCCATCCCAACAGAACCACTGGGCTTCGGTTTCGTCTCCTTCACTCACACACACACACACAAACACACGAGAAAAACACAAAGAGCAAGAGATATAGGATTCGTTGCCTTTACAAAGCAAGATAGAAAGCTCTCAGGAGAGGTGGGTAAATATGTCATTACCCCTTCATAACCCATCGACTAGGATTGAAACCCATGGGAGAGTTGGATTAATTTTAACCCATGTAGCAGGATTAAAAATTACTGTAGCACCCGGGTCAAGGATAGACCCGGGATTTATATCCTGACTATTTTTTGCTTCCCAAACAAATGTTTTGTGAGACCCATTACCTTATTACCCTATCCTTATGAAGGTTAACCCACTATCCAAACACACCCTTTGGGTTTATGTATATATTAGTAATTGTCCATGCCTGAAGGCATGACATAACAAAAAATTAAATTAAAACTCGAAGAATACTACGTTATCTACAGACTCTTTGCAACTAAAAACAACCTGTCAATTTGAAATTAAAATAGTTCATACTATTATAGAAAATTTTCGGCAAAATTTTCTCTAAAAATAGGAACCCATAAAAATTTAAAATTGTTTACAAAACTTATAATCATATATAACAATCATCATAATTCACCATACTACCATATAATCAATACATACCCAATCATTAGTGTAAGTTTGGCAAAATTTCTCAATCATAATTCACCATAACACCACAACTCGTGCCTGAATGCACTATAAAATACAAAGAAAATTGAGCATTAGTTGTATAAAGATTTAAAATCAATCTAAGGCCACTATTTTTTTAAAAAACAATTTGGCAAAATTCCCTCTAAAAATAGTACACATAAAAAAAAAAAAACCTACACAATTTATATATTTGTACTCTTATCCAAAAACCTGTATCCAAAAAACTGTAGTTAACTTTAACTCTGAAATGTGAATAAATTTGAAAGTTTTTATTTATACAATTATATATTAGCAGATTAAAGTAAGTGAGATTCATATCAATCTAATGATAGAGATAACAAATAAAAACTTAACTCCTATTAGAGATCACATCTTAGTCACATTATTCACATACATAGAACTGGAATGCTCATAAAGATGTTGGTATCAATATTATAAGCTTGTTGAAATGGGTTTCAAGCTACAAATATATATATATATATATATATATATATATAAACCAAATTTTATTCCATTCTAAAAAAATTACAAAGAATTAAGAGCAGACATGCCTGCTTTTTACANAAATTATATATATATATTTTTTTAAAAAACCAGATTTGATTCCATTCTCAAAAAATTACAAAGAATTAAGAGCAGACATGCCTGCTTTTTACAAGCTCCACAACAAAACATGTACTCAAGAAGAGACAAAATAACAAACAAGACAAAAACATGTCTTTAATTTGAAATGCACAGCAGACCTTCTAAACACATCCAGAAACCACCCTACACGATGCACAGCCTCACACATAGCCCTTATCATCAAACAGTTTCGTAACCCGAAGCACAGGTAAACCTTTCTGATCCTGTAGCAGAGCCATCTTTATTGCCAATGGAAGCTGCCTTCCTACAGAAAAATCCGACGAAGCACCATCCAACACAGCACAATTTGCCAAACTGTCTGCTACTCCATTAGCTTTCCTGTAAACATGTCTCAGCTGAAAATTCGCCTGACCAAGCAGCCCCTTTATTTTTGAAAGGAAACCACAATAAGGCCAAGCACAATTAGCACCTCCCTTCACCGTAGAAACCAAGACCAAAGAATCAGATTCTATCTCAATCTGATTACCAATAAAACCATGCAATTTAACAAGCTCCAAACCAATCAAAAGGGCTCTAAATTCCGCCTCCATACTGGTACAGTTACCATAGAAAAAAGAACCTGCTAATACCATTCCACCCCACTCATCAAGCTACTAAAAAAATATAGCAACACAACCACTACTCATTTCTATCAATCATTCAAAGATTCAAAAAACCTTGACAGAATGACAAAAAAAAAAATACATCAAAATTTTATGAAAAAAGCGAGTTTTAAATTGAGAGCAAAACAACAGCATACAATTTTGTGATTGAAAGAACTAATCTGGACAGTTCGTTGTCAATCCTGCTCTTATCTCTACATCATTGTGTCGAACATATCAAAATTAAAATCAATAATATGCCTGATATGCATTGATTTACATGACAACAATATTCCATTCCTACATGTACATATTCATTCACGTTCAAAGCAAAAGAAAACATTCTCCTTCTCATACCCACTATTCAATTACAGNCCGGAAAGTTCGTTGTCAATCCTGCTCTTATCTCTACATCATTGTGTCGAACATATCAAAATTAATATCAATAATATGCCTGATATGCATTGATTTACATGACAACAATATTCCATTCCTACATGTACATATTCATTCACGTTCAAAGCAAAAGAAAACATTCTCCTTCTCATACCCACTATTCAATTACAGCTTGAGTTGTTGACTGTGGCCAAACAACAATCAGTAAGAGCTAAAACACATGCCCAAAATTATGTTCAAGCAAACAAAACTCATCTCTTTAATTCATTGTAGGAACCAAAACCACAACTAACAAAAGCATATACACAAAAAAAAAAAGCTATGCAACATAGCTGCAGGGTAAAGTTAGGAGCGGAGAAGACATAGAGAGGGAGATACCTGGCATTCCTTGCAGCGGACTTGCTGGCTGTCGGGGTTCCTGGAGACCCCAGCAACTCTCTTCTATCTCTTTCCCATGCCCCTCTCTCTCCCCCCAAAATACCAGATCCTTTCAGACATTTTCTCAAACAGCTTGCGATCAAGCTCAAAAAATTGAAAAAAACTATAACCTTTACTCAAATAAAAAAAGAAAAAGAAAAAAACAAACTCAATTGTGCTACTCGATCACAATTTGGGGGGGGGGGATGGGGAGTATTCTGTGTGTGAGAGGCAGAGGACGGAGAGAAGGGAGGGTGCGAGAGAGAGAAAGACAGTGAGAAATCGGGTAAGGTTTGATGGTGGGGGGTTTGAGGGAGAGAGTAGGGGGGAAGGGGTGTCTGCGTGTGAAGCAGGGGATGGGGAAGAGAGAAGAGGGGAGGGGAGGACAATACCTTGATGGTGGAGTTGTGGCTCTAGCGGTGGTGCTGTGGCGCTTCGTGCGTCTATGGCGAGAGAGAGAGAGAGAAAGTGTTTGTGTATGTGTGTGTGACGGTGTGCAACGTTAAGAGTCGTCTGACAGAAGGGAGGAAAAATAAAAAAGAAAAACAATGTAGGGGAGGCGGCATCTCTGACAGATAGTGACTGGGTTGGTCTGATTTTGAAAAAAATTATGAGCGGAGAAAGAAGAGTTTGGGAGAAATGAAAGAAGAATTACTAGCCGCTGGATGGATAAAACGATTTAAGACCGTTGGATGTTGAATTCGCCTTGTTTTATATTGTAATTATAAATTATATATATAAAGACTAGTTATAACTCGTGTCTGAAATCACGATAAAATATAAAATTCAAGCGTCCAAAAAATCGATCCTATTATATTAAATTTTTTTAAAATATATTAACTATAAATTAATTAAATATTAAATATATATGAGTGGTATGATATTTTGAAAGAGAAAATATATAAATAATTAAATATGTAATAAAAATGATGATGTGATTTGACGTTTGAGCCTGACAAAGGGAGATGAATGAGGTAAGTGATTGATGATGATTTTGAGGAGGAAAATATAACTGAGATAACATTTAAACACACTCCTGTTTTATTTTATATATATATATATATATATATATATATATATATATATATATAATTTTTTAGGACATATTTTAACTTTGATGGTCTAAGTAATCATTTTTGTGGCGTTATTTATAATTTTTATGGGTTACTTGTGAATTTTAGGATCAATTATAAGTTATCTTAACAAATTGTAATTAACCTTTAAAAGTTGTAAATGATGCTCAAATATTCAATATGAGCGGTGCTAATTTGATTTAATTTGTTGATTTAATTATTTATAATTATTAAATTAATAATAAGTATCCATATTTATTGAAAACAACAACTAATTCAGTAATTGTCGTATATTAGGTTTAAAGAGGAGTCGATTTTGTCTCTCGCATGTCTATTGTATCATCATCGTCATAATATTATATCATGTAAAAAGCAAGAAATATTATACTTTTTTTTATCAGTAAGGTTAAAATTTTAGCGGATTTAACATATTATGTAGTACTGTCATGTGGTGTATATTAATAATAAAATTTTGTACATATCTAATGAATGACTAATACATATCACCTTAATATATATATTTTCTTTTAAAAAAATAACTTGTGTATTTACAAATTATTTTGTAATAGATTTTCATTGAGTGTGTACATCATATAACACCGTCTCATAGTGTATACAAGTCATTGAAAAATTACTCATCAGTAAGAAAGGACCACCATCACTATGAACCAATTTTTTTTTTTTTTTAAAATATATAAACCAAGGGATTTTGATATAATCTATGGCCTTAGAGCATCTCCAACAACAAAATGAATTTTACCTATTCAAAAAGTAACATTTTATATTTTAGTTACTCATTTTTTTAATAAACACTATAACGTATTTTTAATTATTCCCTTTAAATATTATTTCTTATTCATTTTGTATTAATTTTTTTTGGGAACAATTAAAGGTAGAAATTGAGAGAATGAAAGAAAGTAGAGGAAGAGAGAGAAAATAATATAAAATATCTTTCCAAGTGGCTACAGTAATACTTTATATTTAGAGTATCACTGTAGTAAAAATTTATTTTACAATATGTGAACATAATTTGTTGAAATATGATTTTTGGCTTTGCTTAACTAAATTTTAACTATTTCACTCATTTGAAGCATCTGTTGGAGATGCTCTAATGAGGGGAAACATTGTAGGGGTTTCAATTTAATATAAGTTTGACCCAATACAATTGAATGAACAGTCAATATCGATCGTATCAATCCCTTAATAAAGACCTAAAAAATGATTTAATCGAATCTTGGCCGAACAATGACCCAAAAAAAGAAAAATTGTCACACAACAAGGTTTTAAGCAGTGTGATCCAAGCAGAGTTTGTCAAGAATGACCAATACTAGGAAATATACTAATTAGGATTTTTTTAAGAAAAAAATTGATTTTTTATATTTTATTTTATTTTAATAAATGATATAATAAAACATGAATTTTGGTTTTAAAATTTAAAATATTTGATATTCTACATTTCATTGAGATTTTTTTATCTATGTATAATATATTAAATTTGAGAGACCTAAGTATTCCTCCTTCCATTCCTAAATATTTGTCATTTAATATTTTGCATAGGGATTAAAAAAGTTATTAAATAATTTTAATATGAGTAAAAAAAAATTACACAAAACAAAAATACCTTTATTCAATCCGTATTAGGAAGAAAAAAAATATGAAAGACACTTAGCCTACACTTAATATATTAAGCACTTATTGAAAAACATAGATAAAGGTAAATTTGGAAAAAAAAATATTAATTATGTTTTGATTTCATTAAACGACAGATATTGTGAAACAAAAAAAATTGTGTAAAACTACAGATATTTAGAAACGGATATACTTATAAATTTTAGGAGATTTGNCTACAGATATTTAGAAACGGATATACTTATAAATTTTAGGAGATTTGAGTGTAATTTAATAAAAGATATTATAATAGACATTTGATGGCAGTGGTCTAAATGTTACACATATATAAACCTTATAAGGTTTGTATATAATATTTTAAATGTTAGGGGGTTTGAGTGATTGAGTCACAAATTTTAGGGTCCGGGTATAATTCTTCCTTTCTTTTTTAACCTGCTGATGAATCATGATTATTGGAGGCCACGTGGCGAGCATTCTTAATTTGCCACGTCGTCCACACCTTCGCACAGTTGCAGACATTTTAGGCTTCTTTAAGAACTGCGAATTCTGTCCGTTCCGTTTCAAACTCTCTCTCGCTCTCTCTCTCTAACCTTCGCCGGCTACGATCTTGAATTCAGGTCAAGTTCTAGCTGGAAAGACTGCATATATCCGGTTTTCTCTCCGTATCAATCTCCTTCGGCTCAATTGATCTCGACACCATACAGTCATGAATCCAGAATAGTAAGTTCCTATTGGACTCAAAATTTTTGAACAAAAAGTTCAAAATCTAATTGTTTTCCTCAAATTTTATCAATTCTATTGTTTGGATGATGCAATTCACATAGATCTGTCATCTGTAATGATTCGTCATGAAAATTCTTTGATTATATTTTTATCGTTGTGTTTTTGCTGGTGGAGTTATATAATATGATGTGACTCAATTATACAGATCTAGTTATTATAATAATGGATCTGTTGATCATTTGGGTCAATCGTGTTTGGTTTTTTATTTTGAAAAAGTTATCTCTGGGAGTTGAAAGATCTATGAACAATAAGATCTTCGAGTATATGGTGTATTGCTGGTTGAATTGTGCTGAATTATATGATTAATATTTTTGATAATTCTCCCTTTTTACAAGTTTTCAGATTAGATATTATATTTAGTTAAGAAACTCGGAAAGAAACGGATATTGGGAAAGAGAAGGGCATAGTTATGAGGTATCCAGCTGAGTAATTGAAGATATAAGATTTTATATGCATACGAGCGTGGTCATATCCTGGGAAATAATAACAAAATTAAACTCTTTCCAAGGTATATATTTTGGGGTGTTAATTGATTTACATAGTTACTTGCCACANGGGAAGGGCATAGTTATGAGGTATCTAGCTGAGTAATTGAAGATATAAGATTTTATATGCATACGAGCGTGGTCATACCCTGGGAAATAATAACAAAATTAAAATCTTTCCAAGGTATATATTTTGGGGTGTTAATTGATTTACATAGTTACTTGCCACAACATGAAGAGTTGTTTGTGGAGGGTGCAACCATGATTTTTTTTCTGCTACTGGTTGCGCTAGGCTATTGCAATTATTAAATTAGTAAAATTTAATTGGTTTGTGGTAGTATTGTTTTTTGCTAAATTATTAATTGGTTACCTTATTGTTTTGCTGTCCAGCGGGTTAAGGACAATGCAGAAATTGATTTTGGAATATTTTTTTTTTTCAATGCTTTTGTGCTTTGAGTAAGGAGAGACCCTTCACATCTATCAGCTACACTTTGCTACTNGCTAAATTATTAATTGGTTACCTTATTGTTTTGCTGTCCAGCGGGTTAAGGACAATGCAGAAATTGATTTTGGAATATTTTGTTTTTTCAATGCTTTTGTGCTTTGAGTAAGGAGAGACCCTTCACATCTATCAGCTACACTTTGCTACTTTCACCCAGTACTTTAAGAGAGTCTAGTTAATGTAGTTTTTTTAATATGCTCCTAGTAGTTAATATTTCATATTAAACTAAACAGCACTTTTGGAATGTTATACTTCGCAGTTCAAAAGATATGAAATGTGAAATCTGATGCTGTGTTTTATAGACGGGAAAGGAAAGGAAAGGAAAAGGAAAAATGAATCGTCTTCCTTTCCCACTTGTGCATTTGGCTGTCACAATCTAGAACCATGCTTCTGCATGAAACAGTTATGACTATTTGGATTGTGTGGAATCAAACTCTTGTTGATTAAATAAGAGTTTAAAGTTGTCCATCATTTGAACATATTTTTTAGTGTTTTTCTTAGGATATACATGCAATTGATTTAGTAAAATGAGCAATTTTTTATTGACAAAATGGTTTCTTTCCGCTATCATTTCCTACTTCAATACAAATGTTTTACTCTATCTATGGTTGCAGTGACTACCTGTTTAAGCTTTTGCTCATTGGAGATTCAGGAGTTGGAAAATCGTGTCTCCTTCTGAGGTTTGCTGTAAGTGTTAAATGTGTTTTGCAGTCCCCTTCCCCCTTTTTTCTGTTTGTTCTAGATGTCAGAATGTCTATCTTTTTTTTTCTTGTTTGCCTGTCCAAAATGCTTTAGTTTTTTTTTTTTGATCAAAATGCTTTAGTGGGTCTATTGTTTTTTGCTTGTTGGGGTTTGTATGCTACATTCAATGATTCCCTCAAGAAATACTACCAGTAACAGTATTTAATCTAGAAGTCGTATCCAGGAAAGTCACTTCTACTCCAATAAAGCATCATGGACCTAAGGAAGGCCTGATTTTGTTCACCCATGGGAGTAGGCAGTGCAGTACTTAAAATGTTGNATCAAAATGCTTTAGTGGGTCTATTGTTTTTTGCTTGTTGGGGTTTGTATGCTACATGAGAGTTTCAATGATTCCCTCAAGAAATACTACCAGTAACGGTATTTAATCTAGAAGTCGTATCCAGGAAAGTCACTTCTACTCCAATAAAGCATCATGGAACTTTGGAAGGCCTGATTTTGTTCACCCATGGGAGTAGGCAGTGCAGTACTTAAAATGTTGAAGTCTTCCTCCTTTCCTTTTCATTCATAGATTTCTTTGTGGTATCTTTTTGCCTATTTATACAGGAAAAAGGACCGGTGATGCCAATTGAAGGTGGATAATTTAAAACTATATTACCGTGTCCAAGGTTGAGGAGAACAAACATACAAGTTTAATTTTGTTTGGATACACTGTGCCTGAATAGATTTTTCACCTTATGACAACAGTGGTTACATGAAGCCCAATGATCCTTGATGTGTGCTCTAATTTTCTGTTACATAGATGTAATTTTGTCACAGTTCTCTCTCTCTTTTTTTTTTCTGGTCCTCTGTTGCCAGCTTCATTGCTACGCAACTAGTTTTACAGAAGTTTCTATTTTTCTCAACTGTTTTTTGGTATTTTTTGGNAGTTCTCTCTCTTTTTTTTTTTCTGGTCCTCTGTTGCCAGCTTCATTGCTATGCAACTAGTTTTACAGAAGTTTCTATTTTTCTCAACTGTTTTTTGGTATTTTTTGGTCAGGATGATTCATATCTGGAAAGTTACATTAGCACCATTGGGGTTGATTTTGTAAGTTACTTTGTGATGGCCTTGGCTTGGCACTGATTCCTTCAACATAAATGTTCAGGATAATATTCTTATGTTCTTTTTTGCAGAAAATCCGCACCGTGGAGCAGGATGGGAAAACTATTAAGCTCCAGATTGTGAGTTTTCGGATCATCTTGTTATTTGATTTGTTCTTGAGGAGTTCCTGTTTCAATTTTGTGTCAGTGTTGCTTCTGTTCAGACTAGTTTTAAAACCTCAAATTATGAGATTTTCTGTCCATGTATTGTGGGGAAAGTTTCTTAATGGAATAATTAGGTGGTTTTTAGTTAATATGAAATCTGAAAAATAAGCTTCTTTCCTTGGTTGAACTTTGGTCTTTTTCCAAAATATCTTATGAATAATAATTTTGATATGATTTTGGAATCGTTGTGAATTTTGAAAGTGTAACATCTACTTGGCTATCGAATTCTTGTGACCTAGTCACCTTTTATTNGCTGAACTTTGGTCTTTTTCCAAAATATCTTATGAATAATAATTTTGATATGATTTTGGAATCATTGTGAATTTTGAAAGTGTAACATCTACTTGGCTATCGAATTCTTGTGACCTAGTCACCTTTTATTGTTCTCTGGTTATGTAGTGGGACACTGCGGGGCAAGAACGCTTTAGGACAATTACTAGCAGTTACTATCGTGGGGCACATGGAATTATTGTAAGCAATGAATTTTCTCCTTTCAAAATGAGTTTTCCTCCTCGTAGTTTGCTTTGTATGAAGGATCAGTCTCATTCTGTGGGCTTTTCTGGCAGGTGGTCTATGATGTGACTGATCAAGAGAGCTTTAATAATGTCAAGCAATGGTTAAATGAAATTGACCGCTATGCGAGTGAGAACGTAAACAAGCTCCTAGTTGGAAACAAGTGTGACCTCACGGCGCAGAAGGTTGTGTCTTATGAGGCAGGGAAGGTAATATTAATGTTTCTTTTTATGTTATGTAAATGTTGGATCTCAATTAATTCTTTCTTGAAGAAGTATATAACGAGGATAGATTGATGTCACCAGTATCTTCTATTTTTCTTGTGCAGGCATTTGCTGATGAAATTGGGATACCCTTTTTGGAAACAAGTGCTAAAAATGCAACCAATGTGGAACAGGCTTTCATGGCCATGGCGGCTGAGATCAAGAACAGGTACTGTTCTCTCTCTCTTTTGGGCATTGTCTTAACAGTTAACACCACTACAGAAGAGACTGTCATGGAACCTGTCAACAAATATGCTGGTTCAATTATTCAATGAAGTTTTAATAATCCGTATATCTTCCTGAATGTTTTGCCTGGTCGTTTTTGCTTTGCACTGGCAGGATGGCAAGCCAACCAGCCATGAACAATGCCAGGCCTCCAACTGTGCAGATCCGAGGACAATCTGTCAACCAAAAATCTGGTTGCTGCTCTTCCTGAAGAGAGAAGTATATTTGGTTGGCTACTGAAGCCTTGCTTACAGTGTTCTCCGGGACATGTAAAACTAGTCGTCTCTCTTTCAACTTCTTGGATAAGAAAGAACGTTCACAATGATTTGCTATTCTTATCTCTTGTTTCAGCAGTCGGTTAAAAACCTCCATTCTTTTGATGTATTTGATTTCAACCGAACTTTTGTACAAAGTAANGCTTACAGTGTTCTCCGGGACATGTAAAACTAGTCGTCTCTCTTTCAACTTCTTGGATAAGAAAGAACGTTCACTATGATTTGCTATTCTTATCTCTTGTTTCAGCAGTCGGTTAAAAACCTCCATTCTTTTGATGTATTTGATTTCAACCGAACTTTTGTACAAAGTAAGAATATTGGTGAAAAGCAGTATTTGCCTTTTGTTCTGTTTCTGCTTGTTTCTGCCCGAGTCTCCATCACGCGTGTGCGCACACGTGTTGGTAGGGGGCAAGGGGATTTAGTCGATGACCGATTGGAAACCTTGAAATTTCTTGATATAGCCATGGACTCGGGCAGAAAATGCTGGCCATGAGCATCCTGTGATGCTGAGTTAAATCTTTATCTTTTCTTCTATGCCATTGAACTCTAGTAAAACTATCGTTTTCCTTGTTTTTATTCGAGTTTTTTTTTTTGTGTGTGACTGTCACAATCTTCCACGTCTAATTGTTGCCCCAAAATTACCCAAATATTATGGAAGACCCCTAAAAAAATAAAATAAAGAGTGGTCCTAATACGTCATCTGATAGACTGTAATCGAATGATTAAATAAAAATATTACAAATTATGGAAATTATAATAAAAAAAAAGAGCTTCTCAAAACCTCTCCCCACAAATTGATTTTTTTTAGTATATTAATAAAATAGTTATTTTTCATTCTCGAAGATATGGAATAATAAAAAAATGAACAATAATAAACATATTTTTATTCACGTCTAATACCATAAGAGTTAACTTAAAGTNAGAGCTTCTCAAAACCTCTCCCCACAAATTGATTTTTTTTTAGTATATTAATAAAATAGTTATTTTTCATTCTCGAAGATATGGAATAATAAAAAAATAAACAATAATAAACATATTTTTATTCACGTCTAATACCATAAGAGTTAACTTAAAGTTATTTATACATCAAAGTCCTATTTGGTATTCAATACTCTCCGTACTTATGTCTCCGTACTTATGTTTAGTATGTGCAGAAATATATAATTATTATAATAATATATTTGTATTTAAATAATTATTGTGCTCTTTAATTAATTTAATTCAAACATAAATATAAAAATATAAAATATATAAATGTCATTTAAATGTGAAACCCAAACCCACTCCTCCCATGGATTTCATGAAACCCACGATCAATAGTTTCGTCACCGGGCCGAATTTTAAACTCTAGGCTAAATAGCCATAGGCCATTGACTTGGTAAAACACCCCCGTTTGCCCTTGGAAAAAAAATCCACCTCCTTTTCTCCGAATCCATCCAGCAGGGCGCAAATCCTAAGGTCAAATCCGACGAACGGCAAGACATCCCACCTATAAAACAGTGAGCCTTTCCTCATTCAATCATGACCCATCACTAGGGTTTTTAAGATTAGGTTTACGCTCCTTTTCAATCTCTGCCGCTTTGGTTGGGGTTCTCTCTCTCTCTCTCTCTCTCTCTCTCTCTCTCTCTCTCTCGTACGTTGGTACGCAAAACTACCAGATCTACACATGGATTTGGTTGCTTAAAATCATTACAAAGCTCTGAGCTTTGCAGTATCTATATTTATTTGGATTGAGAAATGGCGACCACGAACCCATTTGATCTTCTGGGCGATGATGAATACGATGACCCAAGTCAGCTCATTGCTGCTCAGCAGCAAAAGCTGGCTATGGCTCCCAAGAAGACTCCAGTTCCTGCTCAGCAACCGACTAAGCAGCCAGCCAAACTGCCTTCCAAGCCACTCCCTCCAGCTCAGGCTGGTAAAGCGTCAACCTTCACTCTTCTCTCTCTCTCTCTCCGTGTATATATATATTGGTGAGCTGACTTGGGTATATATTATTTTTGTATACGGAGGAAGTGAAGATGAAATCGTGATGGTTGTGTTTGATGTATTTTCTGAGGGAGTTTATGAGTTTTTATGTATGTGTGCATGATAGACAATCACGCATGTAATTGTAACTATTTGCCATATGCTTTTCAGATTTTGATTGTTTTTCGTCTTTATATTGGTAAATTCTGATATAAAAAGAACTCATGTGTAAACTTCTGATGAGTCTTGTAGAGTTAAAATCTGTGTCCTGGTATGTTGATTTCAAAAATTAGTTCTGAGCTATGCTGAGGGTTCCAATTATGTTTATGTATTGACAATAGTTGATGTATTCTAGTAATTATCTGTTTTGGTGGTTCTACGATAGTAGCCAGCAGAGTAGCTAATAGACCAAATAAAGCCAAGTAGCTGTTTAGAAGTGAGCTCTATTGGGGATTATATAGCTTGTGCACTTACCTTTAAGGGATTGAGGTGGATGCGCTTTTTTTTTTTCTGACACTTTAACTATTAGGAGTAGGAATAATTGTAATACACATTTGTCGTAGTGGGACTATTATGTAGCAGTCTTACAAACAATCATTACTGAGAAAGTAAGAAAATAAACGACATATACAAAAAGAAATGGTAGAAAGGAAGCCATTAAGGCAGCAACCATAGATATTAGTATCGTACGATATGGGATACGTATTGCATGGTACGTCATGATACACCTGGTCTTTGTATCGTTTTTGAATCGTATCATACGATATACGATACGTATGATACATGAAGATTTTTTTTTTGGTCATTTTACCCCAAGACTTATTTTTAAATCACTAGCCAGTGAAACAATGTCGTTTCAGTGGTTCTGGTTAAAAAAAAATGAAGTTTGATGTTACTGTTGTTCAATTAAATTCAAAATCTTTGATTAATATTAAGGTTGTTCAAGCAGTTAATGTTGGAAGTTTGAATTAGAGGTCTTTGTATTTTGATGTTATTGAACTATGTTGGGAAGTTGAATAGTTAGTAGAATATTAATGAAATGCTATGTTATTATGAGTTTTTAACTCTTTTACAAAGGTATATATTAATAATTATTTAAAATTGCGTGTATCTTACAACTATGGTAGCAGCGGCACTACTACCATCACAACTAGCATTGCAACCTGTTTTGGGGCATCCTTTGGGCACTGCCTCTGGTCTAACTTTTCATCGTCATTGCTGCCCCCTTGTATCTTCAAGATTATTGTTTTGCCCACTTAGGTTGGAATCACTACGCCAGGAACCACCTCCATTAAATATTAAATTCGTATATGCCTTCCTATCTTGACCACTATCACAAACGTCTCAGATGGTGTGGGTAGTGAACTTACAGGGCACCCACCTCCTCTTCAAACATGTCCTCGACAACCTGGGTATCTGCATTTGGGGGGCAAAAATGTTGTATTTATTATCACTTTTCAGCGTGATTATTAACTTACGGTCCTTGCCGAACTTAGCTACCTGGACCACCTGAAAACCTGCACATTAATGTATAGAAATCTGTTATCACCACATCAACATCAGGATCCCAGCACGATCTTCTGTTACTTATGACAAATTACATGGTCACCAGATTCGTTCTGTCAACATCCCATCTCAGCATGTCCCCATCATACTTTCTTTAGAACCAAATAAAAGATTTTCCTTATGGCCATTTTTAAAATTTTTTTTTTGAATCAAACCCTTTTTTGGTTCCCAGGTGTCAGGTGTGTGGACCATTTAAATTGAGCCTTTTATTTTTCCTATCCTTTGTGCTCTCTCTCTGATATGCAGTTCAATCAGGTCTTGGGAGGTGCATGTTTCTACATTCCAGTTGTATAACCAACATTCATTGCCTGTTGTTTTCTAATGGCATTGCTAGCAAGTGCATAATAGTTGGTTTTGATGGTGTTCCTTTTCTTTTTTCTTTTATTGTACTTCCTTTGTAATTTTCTGTATTTCCTTTTAGTGGTGGCTCACGAGGTGTCTGTTTTTGTGATCTGTATCATATCAAAAAGGATCTGGTCTGTGGTGTTGTGTAATATCTAATTCATGTGTATGATTTCTCTTGGGTAGTGAGGGAGACCAAAACTGAAGTTCAGCGTGGAGGTGGGCGTGGCCGTGGGCGTGGTGGACGTGGATTTGAGCGAGACTCTGCTGATAATGATAATACATTTGTTAGCAGCAATGGATTTTCTGGAGGATACAGACCTTTAGAAGATAGAGATGGTGGGAAGCCCTCTGAAAGACATGGAAATGGTGGACCTCGTGGTGGTTTCCGTGGTGGTCGTCGCGGTGGATTCAATAATGGAGAAGTTGTGGAAGGGGAACGCACTCGCAGGATATACGATCGCCGTAGTGGGACTGGACGTGGGTTAGTCTATGTGTGTGGAATATTTGAGTTCAACCCAACCATTGATGCCTTACAACATGCTTTAAAGTTTTTGATTCTATATTTTTATGTTATTACGAGTTATGTATTTGTAATTTGTGTTATGCTTTTTGTCTTAAATATTTGTGACGCTTTGTAGGAATGAGTTTAAACGAGATGGTGCTGGCCGTGGGAATTGGGGTACTCCCACCGATGAGATTGCTCCGTGAGTGTTGTGGTTTCAAAGTTTAGCTTTGGATTGAGACTTCTATTTATCTAGTAGTTGTTATTTTTTCTTACGATTTTAATATATGTATATTCATTGGAAGTACATTCGTCCTCTTTTCAAATTTAGTGAGTCTGAAGAACGGGAACCTGTCAATGAAAGTGAAAAGATTGTCGATGCCGAGAAGCAATCTAGCCAGGAAGATGTTGGAGATGCAAAGAAGGATAATCCTCTAAATGAGCCCGAAGAGAAGGAGCCAGAAGACAAGGTAAATATCTTGTTTGAGGATGCTTGAACTTTGTATATCCAAAGATTCACATTTTTTGTTCCCTAGAGTGCAGTTTAGTTTCTGAAAATAGGTACAGGAAAGAAAATGGCCAGTATATTTTAAAATGAAAAAACATGTATAGTTTCCTTTCATCTATTGGCAACCACACAAAATGTACCATTTTGCATGCTGAACATATAGATTAAGTGCCATAATCAGGAGGAAATGTGTCAGGATTTTTCTGATGATGTTAATCTGGACTCTTTCCCTAGCCATTAAGTTTGTATTCTCGAATGTAATCTTTACTTTATTTCCATTACCTTGTCAAAGCTGTGGAATCAGCTCTGCAGCTCTGACTTGGTGTGAAACTGAGCAATAGGCTACACAGTGCATTAAGGCATGTTTAATGTGCAGGATATATTGGTAGGGTAATTTAAGCCACTCTGTTAGAACATAGAAGTTAGTATTGTGAAAAAGTTATGCGAGGGACCTCCAATTTAATTCTCATGAATAATCACATGGTGATGACATGTAGTCTTTTAGCATGAGTATATACTGGGTTGAAGAAGACTTAATTCAACCTGAATTGAATGAACCTCTTAACCTTCAATTGACTCAGTATACGATGTGCTGGTGGCACACACTGTCTTAATATTCTGGAGCATTGGTTTCTAGTGTAGAGTTATTAGTTATGCCATTATGGAGAGAGTCATAATTTATGGATCATGTTTTTAGTGAATTTTTGGGTAATTTGCAATTTTTGAACTTTTAGAAGCGCTGCTGATATGGTAACCCATGGTATTCTAATTGTTCATAATGTGTATGTATGGCTTTATGATAGGAGATGACTTTGGAAGAGTACCAGAAAGTACTCGAAGAGAAGAGGAAGGCCTTGCTGGCACTTAAGACAGAGGAAAGGAAGGTTCACTTGGATAAAGAATTTGAATCCATGCAATTGCTTTCCAGCAAGAAGAATGATGATGAAATCTTCGTTAAATTGGTGAAACTCACTGGAACTTGATGAAAGTTGCTCTATGGATGCTATGCTACTAACGATAAGGAATCTTAGTGCAAGTATACTTATTCTGTTAGCATTTGCGCTATTTTCAGGGTTCTGAAAAGGATAAACGTAAAGAAGCTGCTGAAAAAGAAGAGAAAGCCAAAAAGGTATGCTTTGTTATTAAAGCATCTGGCAGGTTCTTTTACGTTTTTCTGCTCCAGATAAATCTGTATTACACTGGTGGGATGATGTTTATGAAATGTTTGTTGAGGGATTCCTTATTTCTAGTCACTTTTGGAACTGATCATGTGTTCTTCATGGTCAGGTTAACATAATAACATGCACAATGCCCAGTATTTGGTAATTTTTTGATAATTTCTGAACTACGATTTGGTTTAATGAATAACATTTTTGAGATAAAAACCATCCCTTAGTGGTCAATGAATAACATTTTGGGGGTAAAAACTGTCCCTCAGTGGTCAACCCTTTTGATGTAGTTGGTGGCCTAGGCAATCTATAAAAATGACAGCTTGTACCTACCATTGGAAACCTGCACGCTTTATTGTTCCATGCTTATCTTATCTGTCAAATTGGATGCTAAGTGGAAACAAGCACCGAGTTTTAACAGTGCATCCCATGGTGACTTGTCTATTGTGGTCATTTGCGTACTTTGTAGTTTTCAAAGAGATTGGATTATTCACTATTATCTGGTCCATTTCTTTATGATGATGTGCATGGAGCTCTACAAATATAGATGTGTTCAAAATATTTTATAACAGCAATATGGAGAAGCATTCACTACTGACTGCTGTTACTATTAGTTTTTTTTGGCTGAATTCTGTTGTACATAAAAATAAAAATTTACAAATTAACATTTGTTGTTCCTTATAGTGCAGCGACAGAAAAGAAAAAATATTATATGTATGGTGTAATGAACCTTTAATATGATTTTTGAATGGTATTAGATGGTGTAATAGTATCTTTCACATTGATTTGGAGTGGATTTTCACGTGTGTGGATTATTGATCAAGTGCTTGGTGGAAACTTCCTTTATTTTCCTTCATAATTAATTTTTTTTCTTGTTTCTTGTGCAGGCTGTCAACATAAATGAGTTTCTGAAGCCTGCTGAAGGGCAAAATTACTCCCGCCCTGGCGGCCGTGGCCGGGGACGTGGCCGTGGAAGAGGAGGATACAGTGGCAATGATGTGAGGAGCAATGTGGAAGCACCAGCAATTGAAGATGCTGGGCAGTTCCCTACTTTGGGTGCTAAGTGAGAGACCACCTGCCTGCTGCTTGAGCCTCTTAAGGTTTTTAAAATCTTCCATGGCTCGTCAGTGGCTGGATATCCACATGAAAGTGTGTTCCTGTGTTAAAATGACATTAAAAATTGTACTGCCTTTTTAAGAGTGTAAATTTAGATGCCCTCCAGGGGGTTTATTCCTCGGTTTCGTCTCGACTTTTGAATTGCATGGTTACACTTTCCATATTTAGAAAAATTAGGGGCTGTTTTTGTATCTTTCATTTTGGGGTAGTGTCAGTTTTGCACTGAATTTATTGAAAACATTTTTGGTTTCAGTTTGAATCTGGCTGTTGGTGACTTCTCTATTCTGTAGGCTATTCATTGAATGTAGTGAGTGGGCTTCATAGGTACTTCAGGCTTTGATAACCCGTATACATATGATTCAAATCTAGAGTCGTCCCACGATCAATCTGTTCATGTTGAGGAAGTTATGAACCTAGATAGCAATTTTTATTGTTAAATCTGGTGGTGTTTGTAGGGTACTGGAATGGTTTCTACTTTTTTGCTGATATTGACAACAGTGTCGTAGTATGCTGCCGGGGTTGGTGGCCCGGGCTTCAGGTCAGCCAACAGGTTGAGGAGCGTGTCATGGCCTGTGATCTGCAAGTACTCGGCCTGGGTCAGATGCGCCTCTTTTTGGTCTTGGTTTTCTTGTGGTTTTGGTCTTTTGCCTGGTTGTGGACTAGGTTTTCTGGGCTGAACATCGTCTGTTGTCGGCCGTCGTCCCATTAGCAGTCCTGTGTTTTGGTACATAATTTTCCATTCTCCCATTGGTCTTTTCCTTTGTGCACTTAAGATAAATGAGTAAACAACATGGGTGACTCCTAAATTATGTTTTTTTTTTGGTGTCAATTAAGTCACTGATCTAATTTTTATTTTATTTTAATATAGCTCTTCAACTCTACAATCTGATCTGATTGAATGCCGTGCTTTTGTCAATTTTTTTTTTTTTTGTTAATTTTAATGGTTGCCAATTATCTTGCATATACATTATGTATATGTCAAGCATGTACTTTGCGAAGGGAACCATTGTGCAAGTGCGCTTGCAAATTTGGGGGAAAAAGCAGGTGGACAAGTTTTTTAAGTTGGATAAACCTCCAGGGGAGATAGGATACTTGTTTGAAGCTGATCTTGTAGGCAGAGGTTTTTTTTTTAGTTTAATAGGTAGTGGTATCGGAATCAGTTTATATGAATCCGGTCAAAACGCCGAAATTAAAATTGAGATATTCTATTTACCTTCTCCAATGTAACAAAAAAAAAAAATTCAACCAAATTCCAAATTGAACACCTACACGATTTTGGTTTGATTAGGAAATTTGATAGACACTTCCCAACGAAAAAAACTAGGCTAGCAAAGAATTGGGCGATATGGCGGGGGATGTCTTCAAGTAAAGCCTTACAGTTTTCTCTCTCGCCAGCCATTACAAATGTATCTTCATCATATTAGAATCACAGGAAAATGTCATTCTTTGGCCTTCCTCAGAACTTTCCCACCATCCACACACGAAATAGAGACCTTTACTTCCACAAAACAAGACCCAGATGCCAATTCGAACCCACCAACATTCCCCTCAACTTCTCCGTCGCACCCTCCTCAACAACAAACCGATGTCGTTCCCAACAGTCACATGAAACTATCCTCACACGTTGGAAATGAATTTGCACCATTTGGTCAACATGGATTCAATAGTGTAATCTCGTCAAACAACATGATCACTCAATATATCCGATGTGGGGATTTAGATTCAGCCATTAGGATCTTTGAAAAAATGACAGTTAGAACTACAGTTACTTGGAATTCAATCTTGGCCGGGTTTTCTAAGAAGCCAGGGAGAGTTGACGAAGCCCGCCGACTGTTTGATAGTATTCCTGAACCGGACACTGTATCATATAATATAATGCTAGCTTGTTATTCAAGCAATGGCAATATGGAGGTTGCTAAGAATTTCTTTGATCAAATGCCCACTAAAGATATTCCGTCTTGGAATACTTTGATTTCAGGATTTTCTCAAAATGGAATGATGGATGAAGCCAGAGAGTTGTTTTTGGCAGTGCCAGAGAGGAATAGTGTGACATGGAATGCTATGATATCGGGTTTTGTGGAGTCGGGAGATTTGGAATCAGCATTAAAGTTGTTTAAGTTAGCTCCTCTAAAGAGTGTGGTTGCATGGACAGCAATGATAAGTGGGTATATGAGATTTGGAAAGGTTCAAATCGCCGAAAAACTGTTTGGGGAGATGGTGGTGAAAAATTTGGTGACATGGAACTCTATGATAGCAGGTTATGTTGAAAATAACCGAGGGGAGGATGCTCTGAAGCTTTTTAAGGTGATGGTTGAGTTGAAGATCAGGCCAAATTCATCAAGCCTGAGTAGTGTTCTACTTGGTTGTAGTAATTTATCTGCATTGAAGTTGGGCAAGCAAGTTCATCAGCTTGTATGTAAATCTTCGTTGCATTCAGATACAACAGTGGGTACTTCTTTAATAAGCATGTATTGTAAGTGTGGGGACTTGGAGGCTGCATTGAAATTGTTTCTTGAGATGGCGCGTAGAGATGTGGTTACTTGGAATGCAATGATTTCTGGGTACGCTCAACATGGGGCAGGAGAAAAGGCTCTTCATTTGTTTGATGAGATGAGAAATGAAGGAATCAGACCAGATTGGATTACCTTTGTTGGAGTTTTATTGGCTTGTAACCATGCGGGATTAGTCAATCTTGGGATTCAATATTTTGATAAGATGCAGGAGGATTATGGAGTTAAAGTCAAACCAGATCATTATACTTGTATGGTCGACCTTCTTGGCCGAGCTGGTAAGCTAGTTGAAGCCATTGATTTGATAAAGAAGATGCCTTTCAAACCTCATGCCCCCATATTTGGAACCCTCCTAGGTGCTTGTAGGATTCACAAGAACTTAGAGCTGGCTGAGTTTGCTGCCAAGAATTTACTTGATTGTGACCCTACGAGTGCAGCTGGTTATGTTCAACTTGCTAATGTTTATGCAGCAATGAAGAGATGGGACCATGTCTCTTGGGTTCGAAGGACAATGAAGAACAACAAGGTGATTAAAACACCCGGATATAGCTGGATTGAGGAAAAGAGTGTGGTTCATGAGTTCAGATCAGGAGATAGGATTCACCCAGAACTGGCATCAATACATGAAAAATTGCATGAATTGGAGAGGAAAATGAAGTTGGCAGGATATGTACCCAATCTTGAATATGCGTTGCATGATGTGGGAGAGGTGCAGAAAGAGCAGCTTCTGTTATGGCACAGTGAGAAACTCGCAATTGCCTTTGGGCTAATTAGAATGCCGGTGGGGACACCAATTCGGGTATTTAAGAACCTGAGAATTTGTGGGGATTGCCACCAAGCGACAAAATTTATATCAGCAATTGAAGGGACGGAAATCATTGTGAGAGATACTACAAGGTTTCATCATTTCACAAATGGCATATGCTCTTGTGGAGATTATTGGTGACCCTTAAAAAAAAAAGATTCTCTAAAGAGGTCTTTTGTGGTAGGGGTTGGGGGAATAGATTGCCTTGAGAATTTCATTTCATTTAACATTGTTACAGAAGAGGATAATGTGAATTGAAATGAGGATTCATCATACCGGAGAGAGGATACTTAATATCATAGGTACTCAAAGTTCTACATAGGTCTGTTGATTTTAGTTTCCACTTCAGCCTCATTAGCTGATCCATGCTTCTGAGTGCTTATATTCTATTACTACATTTGGCAACCGATAAGTCTTTGCTCTTTGACAATAGAGGGGACAGGTTGTATGTCACATGTTCAGGTTGTGTGTTACAAGTTCAGAACTGAGCCCCTTTCTAAAAAGTCAGGCAGGTAATCAATCCCCCGGGGTTGGGAGTGTTTGCAGTTGCCCTCATGGAATTGAAGAGAAAACTGAGCCCACAAAATCTTTCACTGTTTTTCCTTCAATATGGCGAAGTTTCCATGTTGCGCAAGTAAAAAGTCCCCCTATGTGGCCGTAAGTAAATCCATGCCATTACTTTTACTTTTATTTCCATTTATTGGTTTCCTTGTGTATAATTTGGTAAAACAATTCAACATTTGTTGTTTTCTTTCTTTCCATATGTATGAATTTTATGTTCTAATAAGTAATTACATGCATGGAGTTCACAAGGATTTATCTCTCAAATTAGTGCCATGCTACTTGATGAACACAGTCATATTAACTTAAACAAAAATGAATGCTAGAATTTTCAAAAACACATCTTTGGCTGGCATGAAGATAGTGAGATTAGCAGGACCATCTAGTCCTATATTGGGACAATCAGTTGTGCCAACTTTCGTTTGACATAGGGGCATGCCAAAAACTTTATAGGTATGTTCAATCTAGTACAGGTGGCAACAATAACTGGTGAGGGCTTTGAGTGGCTTTGGGACAACCACTCCCTGCAGATATGCGACTGGGGCAATGGCCTAGTCAGTCCGTTCTATTAGAATCATGCAGCCCAGAATAAACCCAACTCCATCATCTACGAGGGGTAAAGTAGCGAAAACTACGTAGGACAATTGGCTGGTGGAGTTTTAAGCTCTCTTCCAACAGGGGCATATGGCCCTAGTTGCACATTGCCTAATGCTCTTATGATTCTGAAGTATTATCATTATGGTGGCCTTTGATTGAATTCTGACTCTATTAAGTGTTCCTTGTGATCGTTGTGTCTTTCTCTTCTTGTCATTAGCAGTAAATAATCTTGTACTATGTCCCACATCGACAAAACAACAGGATGCCCGTGTTGTTAAGTCTTCATTCCCGCTTCAGGAGTTAGGCCATTTTGAAGTAGTTATGATTGTGATTCTCCCTCTAGATTATATTAAACAAGGAGAAGTATTCAGAAGTCTATTTTTCTTAACAGAGACTAGGCCCAAGTCAAGAATAAATATCAGTATGGCAGCTGTACAAACCACAAATCAAAGTTCTGTGGAAATTAAATTATATTATTTCATGACAGCGTAAACGGGTACATTGACCTTTGATCCTAGTCAAGGACAGGGCTCACCTGACCTGATNTTGTCCCTTCCCCCTTCTCATCTTTCGTCATTGATAAATAAAAAAAGAAAACCAAAATTATATTATACAAGGAGAAGTATTCAGAAGTCTATTTTTCTTAACAGAGACTAGGCCCAAGTCAANTATTAAACAAGGAGAAGTATTCAGAAGTCTATTTTTCTTAACAGAGACTAGGCCCAAGTCAAGAATAAATATCAGTATGGCAGCTGTACAAACCACAAATCAAAGTTCTGTGGAAATTAAATTATATTATTTCATGACAGCGTAAACGGGTACATTGACCTTTGATCCTAGTCAAGGACAGGGCTCACCTGACCTGATATATGAATCCCTCCCTACCTACCCAATGCACTTTCTTTTGGGTATGCAAAACCGTCTTTCTCTATATACGTATATCTGCTCTGTATAAATCTTGTTGTAATAGAAAATTCGTAGAATGATATTTAGCTTCATCTACAAAATTCAAGTTTATGCACATTTAATAGACCTTTCCTAGAAAGGGGGTATTCTACAATTTTTCTGACAACTAGTTCTAAGATGGACTAGGCAAACAAGTAGACATCGAACGACTACCTCTTNTAATATTTAGCTTCATCTACAAAATTCAAGTTTATGCACATTAAATAGACCTTTCTTAGAAAGGGTGTATTCTACAATTTTTCTTACAACTAGTTCTAAGATGGACTAGGCAAACAAGTAGACATCGAACGACTACCTCTTTCTAGGTTTAAGTGTAAAGCCTTAGCCTTACTTGTGTACAACATTTTTACATTAGATTTTTGTTCATGTAACAATCTCCACAGACTTCTCTTGGCATTTGGTCTGAATGGACAATTTGATGCCAAAAACCCATCCACCAAGTGTAGGTATGCCTCCAAGTCATGGCAGCATGCTATATCTGCATTTGGCTTCAAATAAGGTGACATCTTTGTATCAACCCTTAACTCTGTTCCAACATGTGAGTATGCCCACGGCATGGTGTTGTCTAGAACATTAAGTACACACGAAGCACCTGATTCTCGTATCTTTTTGTCGAGCCCTTCGCTCACAAACATGCCCGGAACTCTAGTGATTAAGTCCTGAGAGTTTACTATACGTAACACCTTAACGTTTTTGGTGTTGAGACGGTTTGCAAAGCCTCGGTTACCGACACGAGGCCCACCGAAGGAGAACACCGCCACCGGTGGCACCTCTGGTGCACTTATACTTAATTCATCTGCCACCAACAAGGCCAATGCTGCACCTAGGCTGTGTCCGGTCACCGTGATGCTCAGGGTTTCACCCTTGTATAGTTCCATTAACCGGTGCACTTCCTCAACGACGGACTCGGCTAGGCTTGGCACGTGAGCTCCACGTGTCGTGAATAGGCTCAAGAACCCACACTCTACCTTGGGCTGTCCCTGAGTCTGCTCGTTTTGGCCCGGAATCTGAACAAGTACGTCCCTTACATTCTCGGCCCATTCAAGACACGTGGCAGTTCCACGTAATGCGATCACAATATCCCTCCGTCCCATCCTTTGTATCTCCCTCTGATCCTCGCAAACTGCCACGTACCCGATCCAACTCGATCGCTGGGTCATCCACCCGAGATCCGGTGCCACGTCATCCACAAATTTTGGCAATCCAATTGATGACGTGGCATAAAGACTCTTGGTCACCTTGTAAGACCTATCGGGCAATGCCACGTGGCGTGGCAATGGAACTTCCTCTGCTGACATGGCAGGATTAGAGTGAAAACTATGGTAAGCCGCCTGAATAAACTCACCAAATCGGACCAGCTCTCGCCGGAGATTCTCGTCAAGTGGGTCGAGGAGGCCGGACCAATCATTGGCGCCGTGGTACTCCCGCCACCGGCTACCAAGAATATTCCTCGGAGAATATTCCGGCGACTTTGACAGAAGGCGTTGAAGACGATTCAAATTTCGCGGTGACATTTCCTCTGCAGCCTTCATTTCCGGCCATATTCTTGCCAATTTAAGCCCTTCCAAGGGATTCTTTCCTTTGTTCTCCGGCGACCAATTATTTGATTCGTCTTGAACTGGTTCTAGGTCAGGAGGAAGGCTGGGTTGAGATTGCTTTTGTAGAAGTTTTTCAAGGTTGGAGAGGTGTTTCCGAGTAAACTCGGTGGATGTAACTGGTTTCAAAGTCTGTGCATGAGCTGTTGGTCTTGTTGCTGGGTTTAATGGCGACCCCCTGCACTCGAAGCTGGCACGTCTGGCCTGCAAAAGGTGAAGGTTCTGTGCCGGAATTGTAGAGCCAATCTGCATGGTTTCAGAGAGAGAGAGAGAGAGAGAATGGTCAATGAGTTATTTGAGAGACGCAGAAGACGGATGTTCGTCGAATCAGATGAGATTGAAAGGGAGAAGCAGTATATATCGAAGGAGTGTCCACAAAATGCCCCTGCTTTTTTTCAAAACAACAGTCTGAACCATTTTGATTTCACTGTGGTAATATTGAAAATATGGTATTTTATAAGGGTTTTTGTCTGGAAGAGCCACGAAATTGACCTTTTATCTCACAACACAAGAGTAGTTGAATGAACGGGGGTTGTCCAAAAAGTCTGCTAAAACCCTAAATCAGTCCGTTTGTCGGATATGCCCCTCAATCTTCACTCTGTTTTGTCCACAGTCAAAATGTCAAATGTGCCCTTTCTTGCTCACAAAGAATAGTTGACTTTTTTTTCTCCTGAATTATTCACACTAGGAAGGAACTACGACGAGTTGCTCACAAATTGTGATTGATAGAAGCTTTGTCAGTCAGTCATCGCAACATAAAATATAATTTTTTTTTTCGGTAAGTAATGTATTTTTATTATGCAATAAAAAATGTGTGATGTGTAAACTATTGTTATCTTATTATTTTTTAATAAATAATTAGTCTTATTATAAATATAATTTTTCAAGAACATATCCAAAGTATATTTGTCAACATAGTAATATTAGAATGACTAAAAAATGATATCAAAAATAGGGACTAAATGATCTGATATTATTAATTTTTTATAANAATAAAAAATGGGATCAAAAATAGGGACTAAATGATCTGATATTATTAATTTTTTATAAAGGCATGTTTNACTAAAAAATGATATCAAAAATAGGGACTAAATGATCTGATATTATTAATTTTTTATAAAGGCATGTTTGGTTCGAGAACAAATAAAAGATGAGATTGAATAATTGATTCCCACTTAATCCATACAAATATAAATTTACAATTAAAATAAGGAATTTGTGTTTAGATTAGGTCATAGCGTATGGTCTTAAGTTGAAAATAATAAAATCAATATCGAGCAATAGCTTATATAATATATAACTTTTTAAATTTAAATTTGTAAGGGTAATAAAGTAATTGTTTTTTAATACTAAACTTATTAAAAATAATATTACCTACCATATGATATTCATTAATACATAATATTAGATATTGAATGATAATAATGAATAAAGTTAGGATTAATGAACAATTAATACCGAATTGGTATAACTCAATATAAACTTAGTATTATATCAGTACCGAATTAAATTAATCAAATCCCATATCTTAATACATAAATCAAACATGCCCCAATAGTATTGTTAGTTTTACTTTATACGTTCGAAATTCAAATTTATCATATTATAGTAATGTTAAATCATTTGGTTTGTACCTATTGTTTCCATCAATTTTTTTTTNTAAAGTTAGGATTAATGAACAATTAATACCGAATTGGTATAACTCAAAATAAACTTAGTATTACATCAGTACCGAATTAAATTAATCAAATCCCATATCTTAATACATAAATCAAACATNTGGTATAACTCAAAATAAACTTAGTATTACATCAGTACCGAATTAAATTAATCAAATCCCATATCTTAATACATAAATCAAACATGCCCCAATAGTATTGTTAGTTTTACTTTATACGTTCGAAATTCAAATTTATCATATTATAGTAATGTTAAATCATTTGGTTTGTACCTATTGTTTCCATCAATTTTTTTTAAAAAAAAAATCACGTGGTTTATATTTTGTTTAATTTTTTTAAGTCAATGTAACATTATTGTTTGTCAATAATATAGAAGAAACTAACTACTAAGTTGTTATTTACATGCAAATGGCAAGGTGATAAATGAGCCTAACTTACATAAACAACACAATAACCCCAACATTTTCTCGAAATGAAACAACCACCCCAATTTTTATAGAAGGAATGGAAGTCCAATGTGCTTGAGTTAATGATGAGTGCATATATAATTTAGAGTATACGTTACAAGCACATATCGAAAGATACATAAGAAATGCGTGGTTAATGGTCATCGTTTCCTCCTTGTAATAGTGATTGATAAACAAAAAGGATTCATAATTTTGACAGATACACGCTAACCTTAAAAAAATGTAATGAACAATATTATGTCAATCTTAAAAACAATTTTCATTCTTTTGTAGGTAGACTTGTCAACGAATTGAATTTAGATTAGATTAAAAATTTCATTATCGAATTCGATCTATTTATCCAACAAATAAAAAAATATTAATTCATATCCAAATATCCTGTCCGATTACTTGATACAATTTATAATGGTATTCCACCAAAATTTTAACAAAAATATATGTTTTAAAAATTTAAAACAAATAGTCAATATACATATGTATATATTACACGTAATAAAGGCCAACACACACACACACACACACACACACACACACACATATATATATATATATATCAACAAGATCAAATTTGTGTATATCTATATCCGATTTAAGATCTTTAAATAGATTTGAATAAGCGAATGAAAATTTTGATTCATATCTAATTACATGGATTAGAATCCGGATCCAAATAGGCGAAAAAATCTCTCCCCTATTCATTCCTTCTTCAATTCCAATTCCCTTGCTAATGAATGTTTCTTGTCCTTGTCATTGATCAAGCAAGATCTACAAATTAATCTTTTTTAATAAAAAAAATACTTGTACCTGGCTTATGTCCCTTATTTGTCTGATGGTAAAGAGCTCAATTGATCCCCGAGAATCTCTCGTTTTAATTGGTCATTCTTAAGCATGGGCATCTTTCGTAATCCTTCCAAGCGGTCAAATTGAATTGGTCGCATCTACCTTCCCATTTAGTGAATTTCTAAGGGGCATAATTAATTAAATCTCTCAATCGGTTAGTCAAATGCATTGACATTGGCACATTCGATTTCTTCTTTTCCAAAAGTGGATTCAAATTTCCTTGCCTAGTTGCTGAGTATGCCCTAATTTTTTTGATTAGAGGAGCTTGACCCAGGCCTCTTCCTCTTTCCGAGAAATTCAAGAAGAAGGAAAAACGCTTGAAACAATTAGATAGAATCTGGTCCATTGACAAGTTTATTCGTGAGGTTATGTTTACTTTTCTTTTTCGTAATACATAAGATTGTCTTTATTGCATTTGAACTAATTAATGCCACCCTACCCCCCAGCTTTAAAAAATGACACACGTACGTGTCCCCACACGTTGTCATGTTCCAATTTTCTGTCAAAATCTCTCAGTCGGCCTCGGCTATTTGGTCTGGCGCAAGACTAAGGTCCTGGTAGCGTAGCAAAATTTATAATTTATTGAGGTTAAATTGAAAAATATATAATTGATCCTATAATATTATAATTGATGATTAAAGTTATAACATTTAAAAATAAAATTACATCTTTTAATTTAGTCAATTATAATATTTCATGATTGATTATTGATTTATCTCAAGCAATTGTAGTTTTACATTTAAAAAATATACTAAGACCATAAAAAATAAAAAGTGTTTCTATGGTACCATTTTTTTTCTAGGTATACCTTAGAATTATCCAGATGTCCTAAATTCGAATATTGACATTCTTTTGGGGTCATGTTATAAACAATTTATCTCTCATAAATTCTCTTGTTCTGACATAGATGACCTGTATTTGATCAAATTGAAGAGGGAATTAATTAATATACGCTTAAGTTGATTTGAACACCCTTGACTGTTAAAATAAAAAAACAAGATAGAAGAAGAATTAGTGTTTGGTCTTTTCGTTTAGCAGACCAACAACGTTAGGCAAGCTAGCTCTTCCTTGCCATAGTTGATAATGATAAAGTAAAAGGCTGAAAAGTAAGAACGAGGAATTCAAGTCAATTAAGTGGCTAATAAGTTCCAGTCAAGTGATCGACGGCCTCTTGATGTAGGCACTTGTTAAACTAATAAACCATTTTCGCAATGACCACGAGTCCATGACCATCCACCTATATATCCCCTTACTACTAAACATACGTTTCCACGTTATCATGCAAATTTGTCTCCGATTTTAAGTTCAATAGTTAGGCTTAGAAGACGTGACTTAGACTACAAGTGCACAAACAGGCAAAAGGCAATGCCAACTTTTGCTTTCTCATTAGGAAGGGAAGGAGAAGGGGGAAGGGAAAATGAGATATATTTACTAGAATTTATTTTTGAAAAGATAATGTTAAATTGATCAAAAAATAAGATAAAAAATAAGGGCTAAATTATGTGATGCGTGATGACATGCCAAATTAGTTTTGTCAACGAGCCATATAGACGATCAGAACCGTTAAAGGGAATTTTTTTTTAAAAATTCTTTTGGTGTATCTATATAGTTTAAGTGTATTCATAGCTAAATATCTAATAATACCATAATAAGAGTGATTCTCCAAATTTTAGAAGGCCGGAGCCGATCGTCCAACTCACCCCTAATTAGACTATGATGAAAAGATTCAAGAGATTTATCACTGGATAAGTTTAGATGATGATAAACTTGTAATATTTGATCTTTATTATGCAATTCTCACCTTATAAATNTGGATAAGTTTAGATGATGATAAACTTGTAATATTTGATCTTTATTATGCAATTCTCACCTTATAAATATGGTTGAGTCTCAAGTAATCAAGTATCACTGAATAAATATCAATANTTTGAACTAATTAATGCCACCCTACCCCCCAGCTTTAAAAAATGACACACGTACGTACGTGTCCCCACACGTTGTCATGTTCCAATTTTCTGTCAAAATCTCTCAGTCGGCCTCGGCTATTTGGTANGTGTCCCCACACGTTGTCATGTTCCAATTTTCTGTCAAAATCTCTCAGTCGGCCTCGGCTATTTGGTCTGGCGCAAGACTAAGGTCCTGGTAGCGTAGCAAAATTTATAATTTATTGAGGTTAAATTGAAAAATATATAATTGATCCTATAATATTATAATTGATGATTAAAGTTATAACATTTAAAAATAAAATTACATCTTTTAATTTAGTCAATTATAATATTTCATGATTGATTATTGATTTATCTCAAGCAATTGTAGTTTTACATTTAAAAAATATACTAAGACCATAAAAAATAAAAAGTGTTTCTATGGTACTATTTTTTTTCTAGTTATACCTTAGAATTATCCAGATGTCCTAAATTCGAATCTTGACATTCTTTTGGGGTCATGTTATGAACAATTTATCTCTCATAAATTCTCTTGTTCTGACATAGATGACCTGCATTTGATCAAATTGAAGAGGGAATTAATTAATATACGCTTAAGTTGATTTGAACACCCTTGACTGTTAAAATAAAAAAACAAGAGAGAAGAAGAATTAGTGTTTGGTCTTTTCGTTTAGCAGACCAACAACGTTAGGCAAGCTAGCTCTTCCTTGCCGTAGTTGATAATGATAAAGTAAAAGGCTGAAAAGTAAGAACGAGGAATTCAAGTCAATTAAGTGGCTAATAAGTTCCAGTCAAGTGATCGACGGCCTCTTGATGTAGGCACTTGTTAAACTAATAAACCATTTTCGCAATGACCACGAGTCCATGACCATCCACCTATATATCCCCTTACTACTAAACATACGTTTCCACGTTATCATGCAAATTTGTCTCCGATTTTAAGTTCAATAGTTAGGCTTCGAAGACGTGACTTAGACTACAAGTGCACAAACAGGCAAAAGGCAATGCCAACTTTTGCTTTCTCATTAGGAAGGGAAGGAGAAGGGGGAAGGGAAAATGAGATATATTTAGTAGAATTTATTTTTGAAAAGATAATGTTAAATTGATCAAAAAATAAGATAAAAAATAAGGGCTAAATTATGTGGTGCGTGATGACATGCCAAATTGGTTTTGTCAACGAGCCATATAGACGATCAGAACCATTAAATGGAATTTTTTTTTTAAATTCTTTTGGTGTATCTTTATAGTTTAAGTGTATTCATAGCTAAATATCTAATAATACCATAATAAGAGTGATTCTCCAAATTTTAGAAGGCCGGAGCCGATCGTCCAACTCACCCCTAATTAGACTATGATGAAAAGATTCAAGAGATTTATCACTATCTATTGGATAAGTTTAGATGATGATAAACTTGTAATATTTGATCTTTATTATGCAATTCTCAACTTATAAATATGGTTGAGTCTCAAGTAATCAAGTATCACTGAATAAATATCAATANCCTTATAAATATGGTTGAGTCTCAAGTAATCAAGTATCACTGAATAAATATCAATATAGCCCTTGGGACGTTTAGTCCATGAATATAGACACATTGCACATTGTGTCAAAACACGTATATCTTGGTGTTCTTATTTTTATTTTTCTTCCCTATTTTAATTTCTCTCATATTCAGAAACTCTGCGTGGTATCAGAGCAGGTCGATCGGATCTTATTTTTAATTTGCTTTCGCTTTGCCATAGATCAATACCTTGTTTTGTTCGAATAAAATTTATATGGATCGTATTTGATCTTTTATTCGGCATTTGGTTGGGTTGGAATGGTTTCCACCATCATTTACCATCTTTTTTGTTCTTAATGAAGAGATACTCGACTGGTTGTGTTAATCATGTTATCAATGGGTTTCCTGGGTGAGACTAAATCGACAATAAGCTTCAAATGGTGAAGGATTGACCCTCTAATGCAGCCGGACATTAGAGAAATAGTTTGAGAAGGACGAGCAGCGGTTATGAAAAGAGAAAAAAGACAAAACAAAACAAAACAGAACAAAAACAAAAGAGTTCTTTTTTTGTTCCACCTCATTATTTAGGGCGAGTTTCTTCACTATAGCAGCATCATCAACAATGTTATCAAGCTACACTTTTAACAATAATTTCGGTCTCTACGCTGTTGTTGTCCGGGCAAGTCTTGCTCAAACACGACAGAACTGCTTCCCCCATAGTATCAAAGAGCAATGGAAGCAACAATCCGAATAATCTCTCCATTGTCAATTTAAGTTGGACACTTCAACTCATCAGTGTACCAACTTGAGTGCGAGTATTAGGATATTATGATAGTACTTAAGAGATCTATCACTATCTGCATATAGGATATATAAATGTAAATGATGATAAGCTTGCTATATTTGATCTTTATTACATAATTTTCACCCTAAAAATATGATTGAATCTCATGTAATCAATTACCACTGAATAAACATCGATGTAGTCCTTTGGGCATTTGGTCCGTTGATGTAATAGACACATTACACATTATGTCAAACCACGTATATCTTAGTATTTTTATTTTCATTTTCGTTTCTTATGTTAATTTCTCTCATATTTAGAAATTCTTCAGACCCATCATTTATCACACCACAAACACGAAAACACACCACAATACATCATAACAAAGTTCTCCATGCTTATAAAAGCACTAGATAAATAAGCAAATTCATTGGCTTGGGGGTCTTTAGACCTCTCCTCTCTCTCTCTCTCTCTCTCAGTCAAAAAAATTGCTCCCATGATAGTGATAAGAATGTGCATGCCCTAATCATGAATATATAGCAGCACTATAATAAATTACATTNCTCTCTCTCTCTCTCTCTCAGTCAAAAAATTGCTCCCATGATAGTGATAAGAATGTGCATGCCCTAATCATGAATATATAGCAGCACTATAATAAATTACATTACTTTTTGTCCTCCTAATTATATCTCCACAAAAGAAACTATTGCTTTTTCTTACTTTTAAGCAACTTGCTTACACTTTTTTTTTTGTGTGGTTTTTAATCAACTTGCTTATTATTAATTTTTGCTTAAATGGCAATACCCATAGACACTCTGTTGGGCCTTTGTAGAGTTTAGTTTGTATGTTGATCCGAATGATGACTCGTCTTAAAATAATGTTGCGTGGTTTATAATGGAAAATTTTTTGAGGCTCGGGCCGATAGGGTTTGATTGTAACTGAAAACCGTCATCTGTATTCCGCTTTCTCAAAAGTGAAATTGTTGTAGCTTTGTGGACGTAGGTAAATTGCCGAACCATGTAAAATCTTTGTGTCTTGTTCTTTTTCTTGTTTCTTATTGCTTTATATTTTTGGTTTATTCTTCGATTGTATGTGTTTGTCTGTAAATTTAAAACGTGTTAAATCCTAACACACTCCTCTTCAGATAAGAACTCATTTTCAGAGTGCCAATGGCTGGTAAGAAATGGTAATGGAGCATATCATAGTGGGGCAATAGTCTATAGTCTGATTCATCATCCAACATAACCATTTTGGTTATGATGCCACTTCCTTTTTTCAAGTGTGATTAAGCTAATGGACACTCGGAACAATCTCTCGCCACGCAGCCTAATTGGAACCCTTTCTTTTTTCTTTTTTCCCTTAATGTACACGAAATTGTTGAGATATCACGTGAGAATCGTGATAATCGAACATATTTGATAGGAACTACATAAACTTGTCTAGTTTTTGAAAGTGGACCACGTTGTAACCATGGTTGTGTTCGAGCCTCACTTTCTCGATCTATATGATTCTCTGACCTATTATATGATGTTTTTAGATATATTAAAAGAAAGAAAGAAAGAAAGAAAAAGAATGTGCGAATATATATGGATGGTTGTTGAGAAAAGTGGTTCTTTTGAAATAATTAAAGTTCGTTCAAGTGGCAGAAGCTTGAACATGTTAAATGGGTATATTTTAGTAAGCAAAAGGCCAAGGGCTGCATTCATCTTACAATACAATAAAAATCATCTAAACGTGCACGTTAATAGGCTGGCTTCTTGGACCTTTCTGAATTCTTGTGATTAGTGTGATGTTTGTGAAATTTTAGAATATGAGAGGGATTGGAGATAGAATAATGATAGAAAAAATGAAACACAAAGAATTACGTGATTCAGTAAATGTTTACGTCCACAGATCCAACTCTCTATAGATTTGATAGATCTCATCATATATATCATTATTGTTTATCATCATCTCTTTTTATCCAAATTAGTGATAGATCTCTTTAGATCGAAATCCTACCAAGTTGGTTGATAACTTCATATCAACTCCTTCAAAGGTCAGACCATTTTAGAGGCAGTGCTTGAAATCAAGTGTTTTGGCGTTCTTGGGTTTACTCCTTCAAAAGTTAGACCCTATTAAAGGTGGTGCTTGAAAATGAGCATTTTTTTTTTTTT
>CAUOFW020006168.1:2531879-2554252 GCA_963454935.2 Ilex paraguariensis | reverse complement strand
ACCCCCACTACAACTGACGCTTAAATTTATTTATTTCTCATCTATATTTGTGGTTTGATTTTGAATATGAATACATATTTGTTTATTGTTTATTATTTTTTATTACTTTGTGCCTTTAAGCACTGACAATAACTAGTAATCTTTTATGAGATGATATATAAAACTTTTAATAGTTGCAATTAGGGAAGTTTTTTTTTCGGAAGGTAAACTATATTCATAAAAGAACTATACAAGATAAAAGAAAGGGTGATGCTTACATGATAGTGTGCATCCACCCATAACAAAAGAGAGGAACCCAAAAAAACAACAACAAACCAAGAAATTGGAATTCTAAAGAAAGTGTCGGCCTTGAGCTGGTTCTTTTAGTAGAATCTTGACTCTAGGGAAACAGAGAAGGCAAAACAGGCCTCCATGATCAGGGGACAACACATTCAAAGAAGAATCATGGGTTAAGACAATGGGTTAGAAAATGCCACTTGTTGATTATGATAGGAGTTCCTAAATTTCAAGGACACCATCCTATCCCTAATGATCTGCAAAATGCTGTGCATAATAGATTCAGTGTCTTTAAATTCATTCCTAAATAACTTCTTGTTTTTTTCTCTCCAAAGGCAATATATAGTGGCTTGAAGGCTTAATTTATGCAACACTGTCAAAACAAAATTGTCTTTCCAATTTTGAGCAGCCCAAGCAATAAACACTAGCCATGTCCTGGGTTACCAAGATTGAGTGAGCATGTTCTGCAGCTGAATCCAAATACTCTGTGAATAAGTGCACTCAAAGAAAAGGTGAGCATGTGTTTCAGCAACCCCTCTACACATAATACAATTCCCATCCACGCTATGATTAAAAATCCTATCCTTAGTAATGAGTCTCTCATCAATAGCCAAACATAAAATGAAACTCAATCTGGGAACAGCTTGTGTGAACCAAATTAGCTTAAACCATGGCACTTTTGGGTTTGGGTTCCAAATGACCTTCCAGGCAGATGCAGCAGTGAACTTGTCATTGATAGTAGGAGCCCACTTGATCCCATCCACTCTGGCATGGTTTGGGGCATAGGAAGGCATAGTGCTTGAAATATCATATAAATCAATAGATGGAGTTTATGGCCATTGCCACTGGTTGTAAGAAATAATTTTACTCACTTTAGCTTCCTTTGGTAACCCAAAATCTGCGATAAATATGTGGTTTCAAATCAAAATAAGAGGGCCTCTTGGGTGCCATTTGTCGTACCATAGACATTGTAAGGATGAAATAAAGTACTATGTATTTGCACCAAATATTTCATTCAATATATCTTTGGTTAGTATTGTTTGGGACCATCAATGTTTGCTAAAGATGCTAATTGTGAGAAAATGGTCCACGATTTTAATGTACAATATTTTGTACTCAAAATGATTCACTTGCAACACACGTGTGTAACAACTAGTTTATTTAGAAGTCGGCATATATGTTTTATACAAAATATATATTCACTAAGAATAACTTCGTGCCTAAAAATACTCTATAATCACAAAAACTAAATATTAATTGTATGATATTTATATTTTAAATAATTTTTTTTAATTATATAATCTAAAATTAAAGTGAACAGAGACAAAATAAGATAGATATAGGGGACAGAGAAGAGAGAAGTAAGTATAAATTAATTGAGTTATTTGGTATTAGAGAGTTTGTTTGTTGAATTGTTTGATATTTGGGGTCGTGTAGAGATGTTAATATTTTTGAGTGAGAAAATAAATTTGAGAATGAAATTTATACCATTAGATTAGAATAGATGAAAAATGAATCAATCTTAACCGTTGTTATATTTTTATAAGTTTAGATTTCAATTTTTGAGATGCAATATTAGATAGATATATAAACACATGTGTTGGTAGATAGAATGTGGGGGAACCAAGCCTGCTTATTTGATGGGCCCGTTATTTGAAATGGGCTTGGTTCACCTAAGCTTCACCATTTATGCTTGGATCAATAATATTAGTCTAAGTTTAAAAGTAGAAATCTAATGTCTATAACTTAGATGTTAAAAAAATAGAAAAATTAAGGACTAAGGCATCAATTTTCTTCATCCGCACCAATCATACAGGCGTCATCATACGAGTTACTAAAGTACGATTCCCTTGAGATATATTTTTTCTCTATTTTTATTCTTGNAAGGACTAAGGCATCAATTTTCTTCATCCGCACCAATCATACAGGCGTCATCATACGAGTTACTAAAGTACGATTCCCTTGAGATATATTTTTTCTCTATTTTTATTCTTGGTAACCTTCAAATTTTATGTTTGGATTAAAAATTCAATCTTAGATTCTTAAATCCGGCTTGTAACTGGCCCGGATACTAAATTTATGATTATGGATTTCGTCAAACCTAGGAAGGGTGTGTTTGGGAAGATGGGTTAAGGATTTAAAAGATAATTATATGCTTTAAGATGAGTACGAATTTGATTGATGAAGGGGTAAAATAAAATAAATATTCTGTTTACAAATAATTATTAATACTATATAGACACTCAGGATATAGTGTACATAGGTATAGACTGAATTCAATATTAAATCTCATCTTTATAAAAAAATGTTTAAATGTAGAAGAGTTTTAAGAAGTCAATTCAAACTCTCCTAAAAAATCTACCCAAACAAGCCCTTGAGGCTTTTGGCAAAATTTTAAATAGGGCCTCGAAAGGTTTTGTTTTTTGGATTTTGAAATATTAGTCTTGATTAGTTTTTCTTCTACATTTGGGGTCAGTTGGTTTGTTTTGGCTTCATTGCATTTACTATTTAATTTCAAAAATCACGATAAATATATAATGTCATATGTAATGGTGACAAATGGACGGGTTAAGTTAATTATAAGTTAGATTAAATTGGATTAGATATAAAATATATTCAATTCATTTTCAACTCACGTATTAAATAAATTATAATGGGTTGGGTTGAATCCATTAACTCGTAAAATAATTAAAACTCTTAATTAACACACATTATTACATCAAAACATACACGCACACTATTACATCAAAATACACACAAATACACACTAGTACATCAAATTATATATACTAATACATTAATGCTCCGTTTGATATAATGAAAAAGTGGAAGGATGNCATGCTCAATCGGGTGTTCTCATATTGCCTTGGTTCGCCCCAATCTGTCAAACCACTTAGTCGTATCACCTTGATTCTAACTTATGACAGACCTTAGTGCAAAGTGCCACCAAGATCGACTATTTGCACCCAAGTTAGTTAGGGTGTGACAGGTGGAGATTATGAGTGCAACTTGAGTGGATCGAGGGATCAACTCTAGTCTAATTCTATGTATAAAATTTTTAACTCTAATCTGACTCAATTCGAAATACTCAACTTAAGTATTGTCCGAGTTAATTTCGGACAAACTCGGGTTAAAATTAAGTTACCCAATTTGGTGTATGAGTAGAGCTATTTTTAAGATGCTTATGATTCAAAAACTATTTTAATGATTTTGTATATTCAAGGATAATATGAGTATTTATAGAAAAAAAGAAAAAATAAGAAAAAAATTAGTTAGGCGATCCAAACGTAGATTAACAACAAATAAAAGATTTTTATCTTTTTTTTTTTTTGGTTGTTGTTGGTCAAGAATAAAAGATTATGAGACACACAGAAAATTTAAGATGCAGAATATCAAAGACGTAATATCAGAAATTACAACAACTTTAAGGGAAAATTTCAGCCACATCTTTCCTCGTTTATTATATCTTCAAGGACATCTAAAAAATATTACCGACACCTCTTCTAGTTTATATTTAAACATCACTAACACTTCTTACTAGTAAACTATCATTTTTAACAAAAAAAAATTCATCTAAAATACCAAAAATGTCCATACATAAACCTCAAGTAATTTTTCTATATAAAATTTTATTAAAATTTGAACTGATTAAAATTTATTTTTCTACATATTAAAATTTGTAGTAATTAAAATTCGATTGAAGCTGATTAATTTTTTTTTTAACTTATTAAAATTCGAGTCTATTAAATTTTTTTTACGTACTAAAATTTGAGGTGATTTGAACTCTATCCAAGTTGTTAACGCCGATTTAAATTCGCTTTCAAGTTGACTAAAATTTATATTTTTTTACTCATTAAAATTCGTGTCAATTAAAATACAATTTATTAAAATTTATATTTTTTTATGTATTAAAATTTGCGTTGATTAAAATTCAGTGAGAGTTGATTAAAACTTGATTTGAGTCGGCTAAAAATAAGTTTTAATTGGCTCAAATAGAATTTTAATTAGTCCAAATTTTAATACATAAAAATATAATTTTTAGTCGACTCAAGTTGTAATATGTAAAAAAAAATTAATTAGATTGAATCGAATTTTAATCAGTCTGAATTTTAATACGTAAAAAAAATTAGAACACAAAAGGAGTCTCATTAAAGATGTGCTTATCTAGAAGGGGTGTGGATGAAGTTTGTTCTCAAATATATCATGGATAATTTAGTAAATTTACATTCTAGTTAATATTTTTAATCTGATAGAGAATGTCAGTGAAGATTCAAAAAATAGTAAGAACATTTTTGAAGATATTATAAACTAGAGAGAATGTAGTTGAAATTTTTCCTAACTTTAAAATCGTTAGAAATCATAAGTTTTGAAGTAGAAGATCACAAAAAAAAATTTAGCAATTTAATTAGCGCACGAGCCGTTGTTTAAAGATTATATGTGTAGATTAGTTTAACTCATTTGTGTCACGTAAGTGACATACTTCTTTGCTTTTGGGCTCAATTGATACAATTAAAAAGCTCATAGGTTCGATTGAAACAAAAAAAAAAATTAGAGATTTAATTGATACAAATGTCATAGTTTAAAGATTATATGTGTAATTTATTCTATAAAAAAAAATAATATGCTTTCAAATGTAGTCATTTCGAATTGAATCCCACGACACCCAAAATGATAAAATTCCCTGAAACCACTAATAATCCAATTACAAAATTTAAAAAATAGAAATCATCAAAACTCCAACTGATCATTTATCTATATAATTCCTGTACAGCCCCTCATTTTTCTTCTTTCTTTTGTTTTTTGGGTTCAAAGTTTGCAGAATCATGGAAAAGCCCAAGTCCAAATGTACAGCTTCTATACTCCTCGTTCAGTAGCCCAAAACTGTTACCTATTTTCAATCCGAAGAATGTTAAATTGATCAAATTTTGGGATTAAATTTGAAGTCTAAATGACATGAAAGGTGACTTAATTTTTTTTTTTTAGTGTCATGTCGTTTGGACCTAATAAAAACTCAAAATAATATGTTGTCATGTCATTTAGGCTCTAAATTTGATCCCAAAAATTTGATTAATGTATCATTACTTTTTTCAACCCACCACCCTCTTCCTCCTCTTCGGCGACCCACTTTCCGACGACGATGAACCATCCGTCGACGTCGGCGACCTTTTCGATGTCACTCTCACCGGCTCCGGCTCGCCGGTGTTAATCCTAAGCGGAAAGTTCAACAGCGCACGTGACCCCCGCATGCGGTACGCCGCCCTGTCATAGGCCAACGCCGCATCCTCCGCGGTCTCAAAAGTCCCGAGCCACACCCTGGCCCCATTCTTCGCCGGATCCCTTATCTCCGCCGCGAACTTCCCCCACGGCCGCCGCCTCACCCCTCTGTAATGCTTTCCCTTCGACGGCACTACCGCCGGCTCCAACATCTCCGTCGCCACCCTCTCAGGTACCGCCACCGCTGGAAACTCTATTTTTCCCGGCGATTCAGCAACAATTTCGGGCTCGGTCTTGACGGTTGCGGTGGCGGAGACAGATGGCAGCCATCCAAAGTTGACAGCGTCGCAAAGGACGCCATAAACCACCATGTCGTCGGGGTCATTTTCTTGAAGAGGTAAACTACCATGTCCCCAGTTTTCAGTCAAGGACGGGGACAAATTGGAACCGAAGCTATTGCTCGAGCAATATACTTCCGGAGAGTCGCCGGAATTTGTGGGTAAAGCTTCAGAATCATCGAGCAAGTAACGACTTATTGAGTCCAAAAGTGCTAAATCAGAAACAAAAGATTCAAAACCACCATTTTCATACATCATCATATTGAAATCAAAACAAATAAGCTCAAATTCAGTTGTGGGTTGTTTACAGTTTAAGCTGAATCGAACTGAGAGGGGAGAGAAAGCTTCGATCTTTGAGGGAAAAGATGGTGTGGGGATTAAATAGATGCTGAGTCGGTGAAGAGGTTCATGAACTTAGTTGAAATCTTTTACCTTTTGTTCAAAATGAGTTTGATGTCTTTGGACTTTTGTAGGGAGGATTGAGCTTCTTTGAAAGTTCTATATCTTGCAAGTGGGAGAAAGAGGGGGTGGGTTTTCAGTCACGTGGTGGAAATGAGGGATGAGAGAGCTGGGTTGGGATGACGTCATTGGCCTTACAGCAGCAATATTTGTTTGTCACCATGGCAGAGGGTTTTGCTGCCGATCATGTAATGGCATTCTTAATTTTCTACAATTGAGCGTTTCCATAATAGCACTAAGGTGAGAATGCATGACTTCAAAATCGTGTGCTCGAATTTCACTTATCGTCTTTTTATATATAAACTATTCAAAATAATAAAAATAGTACTAACGTCTCATAAAAAAAATCGGTATGGAAAATTATTTGTTTTAAAGTTGATGATTTTTAAAAATCATAATTTTAATATTGATCATGATATTTGAGAATCGATTAATACCTAGAGTTGTAACTTAAATGTCAAAAAATTATTACTACCACTTTAACCTTTGTTGGTGCTTGTTTTGGCGTATTTAACAAGTGTACCAAAGTTAAAATTAACTTAATAACTCAAATCACTACGACTTTATGTATTCAAATGGATGTAAATTTCTGAAGTCATGAATGTTTAGACGATTGAAACGAAATATAAGACTATTTCTAAATTCTTTTTATGCTTTGTAAATTAAAGACTTAAACTATTCCCTAAGAGGAGGCAACCGAATTGGAAAGTAAAAAAGAGCTAAATAGAATTGGAGCAAACAATAATTAAAATAACAAGGCAGAATTAATGTATAAACTACTGTGCTGGAATTAAAACAGTAAGAACTCGTCGGAGTGACGACAAAACTATAGAGTAAAATAAAAGTGTCAACTAAATAGTGCAAAGAAGGATTCTGATATGTTGTTTTTATAGGAGTATTAATCGCGAATCCCTTCTCTGTTGCCTGATTCTCTATATTTATAGACGTTAACTTCCAATCATTGAAGCCATCTTTTCTAGTAATTAAGCAAGTGTTCATGGCCTCTTACTCTTAACAACTATAAATATGCATCAAAATCACTTGTAACCGACAATATCGATCAAGTTTTACACATCTTTTCACTTTTCGAGATCTTTTATTAGAATGTCTTATCTCCTTAAATCTCATCTAACTCAATTCTGGCCTTTGACTCTTGCCACTAATCCTCAGTTTTTTTTTAATATTTTGGTATAAACCCTAAAGTTTTTCTTCCTCTATTTGGGTTGATTTCTTCAAATTTTTCTCCATATAGCAGACTATTTCTTCGAAAATTCTAAGTTGTTTTGTCATTTTGGGTAACTTTTACTTTCTTTAAACATATATTATGATTTATTTTGTACGAATTTTTTTAAAAAAAATTTTGTAATGAATTTGAAAGTAATTTATCCACAAAGGAATAAAATTAAAAAGCTAGTTAAATCGCAGGCGATGAATTGGTGAAGAAGGAACAAAGAGGACTTAATTGCGGGTGCAATACGGATTCATTGGTCCTAGACAAATGAACAATGCTGTTTTGGATAAGTCTTACATAAAGTCAATACCCCACCAAATATTGGTGGGCACCACTCCAATTACCCACCAATATTATTGCAGTGTGATGGTCCCATTCCTATTGTGCCAATTTCGTGTAGGTCTCCTTCACGGAAGGTGCTCATATTTACTTCTTTTTAGGGTGCAACTTGAGTGAGCTAACACGATCTTAACCCGCGTTTAATTTAAAAAAATTAAGATTTGTACTAAAATTTTTAATACTTGAACTGAGTTTGAATCAAAAAATCTTAATCTGAATTCAATTTGGACGGGTCTAGGGTTGAGTCATCGGGTTCAACCTCGATTTAATACTATATAAATATAATTTTATTCTAAGGTTAATTGCAACTCAAGTGTGCGTCTCCCTCAGACCTTCGTTCACTCTTAATCTCTGTCAAGGATTCTGATTGTGTAAGAATTTTGTTTAAGTACGGATATCTATGTTTGAGCAGTAAACTTTATGTTTGTGTAAAGATTCTAGTTGTGTTTATTTGTATTTTATATGGATGTGGTTGTCTTATCTTAAACATTGAGTTCTTAATATTATAATTTTTATGTTAAAAATTTGATTGAATTAACCCGAAATCAGCTGATAAAATAACTTAAAATCAATCCGAAATTGCCCGAATTAAACTCGAATAATACTCGGGTTTATATACTTAGAGTTGGATTAAGATTGACTGTCCAACTCACTCGAGTTACAACCCTATTTCTTTTGCACCCAAGGAAATACTTCGCAACTTGCAACAATGGTGGTCCTAGATCATCCAAAATCCAAGTGAATGGTTGAATAATAGGATTGGGTAAGGACGTAATCTAGGGGTTAATCAAAACCTAAAAACATGGCAATATTTTTATTTAAAAAAAAAAAATTTTATGAGTTAAATAAAATGTAAAATATGCACTTTTACAAAATATAATGATTCATAAGTAAAAGAAATTAATCCAAAAAGTTGAATATCCTTCTCGAACCATCTAATCTTTCAGTGACATATGAAAAAAAAAAAATTAAATTATTTTTACTATACTGAAATGATATTTATATACATATATACAATAAAGAACTAAAAGAAGTTAAAATATACATCAATAGAGAGTCACACAATATTTCTTTAAACGGTTTGTTCAATTATATAAATGGTATATAAACGAGTCATATCGTATATATTTCTTCTAATTGGTTTCACCAATACTTGATTCGTTTATAATCGTATCGTATCGAATCTACTCGTTTACTAAACATGTGACTTAACGAAGATTCAAACCTACTAATTTTATGTCGTGTTAACGAGTCGTGTCATATTTCGACACCCCTAGTTTTGATATAAAAAATTAATTTTGTAGAATTTAATTTTTTTTTTGAACTAAAAATTGTTTTTTGGTGTAAAATTACATAATTTTATAAAATATTACTTGTAATATGAAAAATAGTTGTGGTCAATACAATTTTTTTAAGAGTTTTTCTTCTTTAACCTATAAACTATTTTTTAATCTAAAACAACATTTTAATGTTTTATAAAATATTATATACAGCGGAAAAAATAGCTGCCATAAATATAAAAAATTCCTTTGAGTTTATGAAATATTATTTGTGGTAGGAAAAATAGATGTCTTAAATACAAAATTTTTTTTTGAGTTTATGACACTATTTACGATAGGAAAAATAGTTGTCACAAATATTAACAAAATATTAATACAAACACGTTTTTTGTGACGACAAACACAGTTGTCACAAAAAATTGTCTCAAACATGACTTTTATGACTGCAAACACAACTGTCATAAAAAATTTGTTACAAAAAACTCTTATTCTTGTAGTGAATTATTTTATGCAAAATTCGAATTTCAAAAGATTTAGTGTTGGGTGGGTGACATAAAAAAATCCAAGGATGTGATTGGTCTCACATTATTGATATCAATATCTTCCACATTTAATAAGAGTTTATCAATTAATAAACCTGTGGCGATAGACATTTAATTTTTTATAAGTACCACTAAATCATTATTGTTTTGATTGAGCTTCAAGTCTCATTTTCTGCACCAATCTCTTTCATAATACAATCATCTTTTTTTTTTTTTTAATGGTCAGGGAAATTTAAGTTAACTTGTATGTATTTCGAATAATTTTTTTTTTGATGCGGTCAAAGGTAGCTCGCTCATCCACGTCGAAATTAGAAGATTTATAAGAGATAAATCTCTCATTACCTGATCTCAAGAGATTGCCAAGATTTGAATATAAGATATCTAAATTTATATTTACCATCTTTAATTAATGGATTTATATAGCTTTTCTTGAGTTCAATTCCTTCTTTCTGAAGTTGTCTAAGATATTGAAAAATATTTTTAACAGTGATAAAAATATTCATAAATATGATAAATGACTTACAAAAATGATAAAAACACCTATTAAAGTAATAAAATATAAAATTACGATACAAAATTTTTTTCTTTGGTACAATAGTCAAATCCGTTATGTTTTAGTAAGTCAAGAAAACTTTTTTATAAGCAAGTCTAAAAATTAAGGTCAAAACGGAGCTGATTTATTTTACTCCAAATGATCTAATATTAACCTACTAGTTATTGTATGTGCTTGAAGGTATAGAGTATTTTAAAATAAAAAATAATAAAAATATTTGTATTTATATCTAAAATCAAATCAAAAATATAGAGTAGAGATAAATGAATTTAAACATCGATTATAGTGGGGGGTGAGAGGTGGTGGGTGACAGTGGTGATGGTAGGAGATGGTAATGTGGTAGTAGGTGACAATGATCGTGGTTGCGACGATGATGGTTGCGACGCAATGGTGGTGGCGGCGACAGTGGTGGTGGCGATGGAGACGGTGACTGTGGTGACGGGGGTAGTGGCGACGACGGTGGTGGCGACGGAGACTGCGGCGACAATAGCGATGGTGGCGACGAGGGTAACGACAACGATTGTGTTGGTGGCGACGGTGGTGGTGGTGGAGGGGGGCGACGACAATAACGGTTGTGGTGGCGATGACGACAGTGGTGGTGATGGCGGTGGCAATGACGACAGTGGTGGTAGAGATAGTGGTGGTGGGGGTGAGGGTGAGGGTGGTGGTGGTAGAGGTAATGGTGGGGCGGTTTCAAACACTATTTTAAAAAAAAATATTTATGAAAAATAATTTCTAAAAGTATTTTTAAAAAATCACTCCAAACATGCCAAATATCTTTTTTTTTTAAATTCAAGGGAGAATCAAGACAAATAACTAAGTTAGTTTAAATTTATTGATTAACCTTTTTAATTGCCATTTCAATAAAATAGAATATGGATCCAGTACCAAAGTAAGAAATTTCAGTACAGTATTGAAATTTGTCTTTAGTCAGAGATTTTGACTAGTTTGATTAATTTATAACTATTCATTGTAAAATAAATAAATAATATAAAATAAAAAGACTTATGAAAAAACAGAGATATGATACTGAGAAAATATATTTCGATATCGTCGGTGCAATATTTTAAAACCCGACTCGGCCTAACGGGTTGATTATATAAACCACTTGNTGACTTACAAAAATGATAAAAACACCTATTAAAGTAATAAAATATAAAATTACGATACAAAATTTTTTTCTTTGGTACAATAGTCAAATCCGTTATGTATTAGTAAGTCAAGAAAACTTTTTTATAAGCAAGTCTAAAAATTAAGGTCAAAACGGAGCTGATTTATTTTACTCCAAATGATCTAATATTAACCTACTAGTTATTGTATGTGCTTGAAGGTATAGAGTATTTAAAAATAAAAAATAATAAAAATATTTGTATTTATATCTAAAATCAAATCAAAAATATAGAGTAGAGATAAATGAATTTAAACATCGATTATAGTGGGGGGTGAGAGGTGGTGGGTGACAGTGGTGATGGTAGGAGATGGTGATGGTGGTAGTGGGTGACAATGATCGTGGTGGCGATGATGATGGTTGCAACGGTTGCAATGGTGGTGGCGGCGACGGTGGTGGTGGCGATGGAGACGGTGACTGTGGTGACGAGGGTAGTGGCGACGACGGTGGTGGTGATGGCGGCGGCGACAATAGCGATGGTGGCGACGAGGGTAACGACAACGATTGTGTTGGTGGCGACGGTGGTGTTGGAGGGGGGCGACGACAATAACGGTTGTGGTGGCAATGACGACAGTGGTGGTAGAGATAGTGGTGGTGGGGGTGAGGGTGAGGGTGGTGGTGGTAGAGGTAATGGTGGGGCGGTTTCAAACACTATTTTAAAAAAAAATATTTATGAAAAATAATTTCTAAAAGTATTTTTAAAAAATCACTCCAAACATGCCAAATATCTTTTTTTTTTAAATTCAAGGGAGAATCAAGACAAATAACTAAGTTAGTTTAAATTTATTGATTAACCTTTTTAATTGCCATTTCAATAAAATAGAATATGGATCCAGTACCAAAGTAAGAAATTTCAGTACAGTATTGAAATTTGTCTTTAGTCAGAGATTTTGACTAGTTTGATTAATTTATAACTATTCATTGTAAAATAAATAAATAATATAAAATAAAAAGACTTTTGAAAAAACAGAGATATGATACTGAGAAAATATATTTCGATATCGTCGGTGCAATATTTTAAAACCCGACTCGGCCTAATAGGTTGATTAGATAAATCACTTGAACTGAGATTGTTTAGCTCTTAAAACACATTAACTCGGCCGATTTTGTAACAAAGCGGTGAAACTGGATGGTTTAGAACAAATCAAACAATTCAATTCAAATGCTATAAAAATAATTTCTAGGACATTTTTGCCCAAATTTCTTTTATCTTTGCCTCTGTAACTTTATTTCTCCACAACTCTTATAGGCGACGGGTCCTCTCTGTCCCTTTCACCACAATAATACATGCACTCAATCGGAGACTCGAAGGACTCAAATTCTTCAACTCAACTTCTTCGAAATTCTTTGACTCACAGGCTTACAACACTACAACAAATATTCGGCTCATGAGGTATTACGTTTCTCTCTCTCTCTCTCTCTTTGTGCCTGCTACTATTAGTCTACTTATGCTTTGGCTATTTTAATTCATTGTGGGGTTTAATTAATTGTGATTTATTAGTTTTGATGTTTAAGTTTATAAGTTGTATATGAAATTGAATACATTGTATAAATGATCGGGATTTTTGCTTAATTTAATATACATTAAGCATTTTATTTTTATAATTATTATAATTTTTTAGCATATTTATAATTGTTTTATTATATAACTGATTCAATTAGTGAAATAATGGTTGAACCAATAATACGTCGACCTGATTTTTTGTCTGTCTTGATGTTGGAGTTGAGTTTTAGGACTATTCGTAGGTGAACCTTTAAAATATAGCTCGTCTGATCTGAATACTGCAAATATGTGGGCACATCCTACGAACCTTTGAAGCTGACCAAATCGGCCACACTATTTGACTTTGACAGAGACAATTTCAAGCTTCTATTATTCGTACCAACTTCTAATTCTTGGCTGTTAAAAAAATACTGTATCAATCAAAATCCAAAAACGTGATCAAAATCAAATAGGATGCTGCATCGGAGCTTCTTAGGTTGTTTTATTCCTCAAAAGTCATGGCGGATATTATATATATATTTTAAAAAACTTATATATTGAGGGTTTGTTGTTGAATGGAATTCCAATCAAAAGCATTGGGCTGTATTTTATATTAAAAAGTGCTTTATTTTATGAATATTCGTAGAATAATATAGACTACTAATCATATAACGGCTGATTTAAGAGGATTGTATAAGTGATCAAAAAGTATACACGTTAGGATAAGATTGTAAGAGATTTATTTTTTATAAATATTTTAATTTTGGTATGAATAATTTATTTTTGACTGGATCAATGAAAAAATTAATCGAGATATACGTAAATTAGTCTGAACATCCCTAACCCTTAACCAAAATTTAAAAAAAAAAAATAAGTATACAAGTTGCGTGTTATGTTTTATCGGATTTATGTAATTGTAAAAAGCGACAAATTTATATAAATTGCAACCTAACAACATGTGAAATTAAATCAATTATATTAATATTATAGAAGAAGCATGAGGGAGGTGTTATTGTAGATCGTAATGATGATGTATTGGTAGTCGCGATGATTGTATTATAGTGTGACCAAAATAGCCCTGGTGGTCAAAAAAAATATTATGGTATTATTAATTAATAAAAAAATATAAAGTGGATAAGGTGAACCCGATTGGTGTGTTATTTGTTTATAGGGAGGATTGATTATTAATATTACATCAACGTTGTCGCACGGTATCTCTGTTGAAACAAATATATTTTCTGCTCCACTACAATAGGATAAACATATTGAGCCTCTGGAAGAAGGTTGAGTCATAATCAGGCCAAAACCCATGTCAATGCTATCAGGTTACCCATAGGATGCCATTGACTGGCCCAGTCATCCTATTCCCGTGTGGGGTCACTGAGTCACAGGCCGTTAGCGACCCTAGTTTTAGCTAGGCCCACTCCAGAAAAGTATCAGGCCAAAATTTTTGGACCAAGCCCTGAATTATTTGGGTTGGCTTCTGACCCATGTTTCTTAACCCAAAAANTTACGGCTGATTTAAGAGGATTGTATAAGTGATCAAAAAGTATACACGTTAGGATAAGATTGTAAGAGATTTATTTTTCATAAATATTTTAATTTTGGTATGAATAATTTATTTTTGACTGGATCAATGAAAAAATTAATCGAGATATACGTAAATTAGTCTGAACATCCCTAACCCTTAACCAAAATTTAAAAAAAAAAAATAAGTATACAAGTTGCGTGTTATGTTTTATCGGATTTATGTAATTGTAAAAAGCGACAAATTTATATAAATTGCAACCTAACAACATGTGAAATTAAATCAATTATATTAATATTATAGAAGAAGCATGAGGGAGGTGTTATTGTAGATCGTAATGATGATGTATTGGTAGTCGCGATGATTGTATTATAGTGTGACCAAAATAGCCCTGGTGGTCAAAAAAAATATTATGGTATTATTAATTAATAAAAAAATATAAAGTGGATAAGGTGAACCCGATTGGTGTGTTATTTGTTTATAGGGAGGATTGATTATTAATATTACATCAACGTTGTCGCACGGTATCTCTGTTGAAACAAATATATTTTCTGCTCCACTACAATAGGATAAACATATTGAGCCTCTGGAAGAAGGTTGAGTCATAATCAGGCCAAAACCCATGTCAATGCTATCAGGTTACCCATAGGATGCCATTGACTGGCCCAGTCATCCTATTCCCGTGTGGGGTCACTGAGTCACAGGCCGTTAGCGACCCTAGTTTTAGCTAGGCCCACTCCAGAAAAGTATCAGGCCAAAATTTTTGGACCAAGCCCTGAATTATTTGGGTTGGCTTCTGACCCATGTTTCTTAACCCAAAAATATTTCTTTCCGACAGATTCAGATATTCTCCAAATACAATTCCCATTCCTCAATCGTCATAAAACTATGTCGTCTAAATCTGTTTATCAAATTTTGTATGACAAATGATAAATCAATCAAATTCCTGTGTATTAAATATTTGGTGGAGCTAGGGACATGACAGACTCAACAGTATGGAAAAAAAAGCATCAGTTTTAAACCCCAAATTTTTAAAAAGTTCCATAATTTTAGGTATACCACTAGTCTACAAAAAAATAAAATCGTAAATTTTAAGTCCTAAAAAAAAATCCCAAAAAATTAAATTTAATCAAAAATTTTATTGCAATAATTTGAGCCTATAATCCAATTCATAACATTAAAAACTTAGAAATTAAAAAAAAAATACTCAAAAGTCAAGTCATATTTACTCTTACCCACTCTCTCTCTCTCTCTCTCTCCAATAAAAAAAAAATTGAAATTAAACAATCTTTCTCCCTCTCTGTAGTAAAAAATAAAAACNCGATTGGTGTGTTATTTGTTTATAGGGAGGATTGATTATTAATATTACATCAACGTTGTCGCACGGTATCTCTGTTGAAACAAATATATTTTCTGCTCCACTACAATAGGATAAACATATTGAGCCTCTGGAAGAAGGTTGAGTCATAATCAGGCCAAAACCCATGTCAATGCTATCAGGTTACCCATAGGATGCCATTGACTGGCCCAGTCATCCTATTCCCGTGTGGGGTCACTGAGTCACAGGCCGTTAGCGACCCTAGTTTTAGCTAGGCCCACTCCAGAAAAGTATCAGGCCAAAATTTTTGGACCAAGCCCTGAATTATTTGGGTTGGCTTCTGACCCATGTTTCTTAACCCAAAAATATTTCTTTCCGACAGATTCAGATATTCTCCAAATACAATTCCCATTCCTCAATCGTGATAAAACTATGTCGTCTAAATCTGTTTATCAAATTTTGTATGACAAATGATAAATCAATCAAATTCCTGTGTATTAAATATTTGGTGGAGCTAGGGACATGACAGACTCAACAGTATGGAAAAAAAAGCATCAGTTTTAAACCCCAAATTTTTAAAAAGTTCCATAATTTTAGGTATACCACTAGTCTACAAAAAAATAAAATCGTAAATTTTAAGTCCTAAAAAAAAATCCCAAAAAATTAAATTTAATCAAAAATTTTATTGCAATAATTTGAGCCTATAATCCAATTCATAACATTAAAAACTTAGAAATTAAAAAAAAAATACTCAAAAGTCAAGTCATATTTACTCTTACCCACTCTCTCTCTCTCTCTCTCTCCAATAAAAAAAAAATTGAAATTAAACAATCTTTCTCCCTCTCTGTAGTAAAAAATAAAAACAAAAGTTAAAATCTCTTTCTTGACAACATTAACACATTTCTTTTGTCTCCCTCTTACATAAAAAATTTAAACTAAATTAATTTTTTTTTAAAAATAATACTAAAAATAAAAAGACCTTTATTTAATGTTTTTGCTTTAGGCCTTAAATTGGCTTGAGTCGCCCCTGATTGGTGAACTCCATTGATCCAACCATCTACTTTAATTTGATATGAAAAATTTGATAAATAATTTGATCAACATATCATTGCTCCCTCACTTGTCGTCAAGATCTACCTTGCTTCCAAAATTACAAATCCAAAATGCTTTGTCAAGCCTCAGAAGTAATGCAAGTCAACAGATTGGATTTTGATTGATTTCAATCCGAATTTGATGTTGAAAGTTTGATTTAATAATTTGATAGATTTAATTTTTGTAGTTCGTATTTAATTTCATTAACGATATGATATCCAATCCGATCCGAATAACTAAATTTTAACAAAAAATTGTTTAATTTCTTTAATATTTATACAAAAATATATAAATATTTCAGATCAGATTATAGTTAAATCGGATATATGTATATCTAAATTCGAATCCCTAAAATATAAAATATCGGATTCGAATATTCGATAAAAAAATATGAATTCATAATCAGATTTAGATTAAAATTTGATCCATTGACAGGCTACATACGAGAGGACGATGACTTTTTTCGTACATTTCTGCTTCAAATTCTATTTGAACTAGGAGAAGTGCTTTCCATCAACCAATTTCCAGAGTAAGTATTGAATGCAACGGTTATACCATGTCACTATTAATGCCATGATATCACCAATCAACAATAAAATTTTAAATGAAAAAAATAAACTCCACTTGGGCTTACATGACAAAAGGGTGGAGAGTTATTTACTTACATACTATCAAACAAAGTCCACATTTGTTTTGCACTCGAAATGTTTCATCTCTGGTTCTTCCAAGGTATTTGAGCTTCATCGGCATACAAACTTAAGGTCGGTCAAAATTAAAAAAAAATTAATTTGATTTAACTAGTGTCCCAATCTTAAAAAAATGACAAAAGACTAAGTATCGTCATGTTACAAAAGATTGTAACATCATAATTAGCACGTGGGATATGAAATTTCGAATGAAAAACATGTTATATTTGCGAATGCAACATTCGGATATGAAATTAAGGTTGTTCAAAGTTAAGAATCTCTATTTAATATGCACCAGCCCACCATAACTTAGCTATTGGTGCACAAAAGGGGTGTTTGGATGCCTGGAATTGATTGGATAGGATATTAAATTTTTATTCATTCTCATCCAACCTAAACCCACTCATCCACCTTCATTGTTTCTATCCTATGTTTGGTAAATAATTTTCTACTCATGTGAGGTCCATGAATATGAAGTGATGTCAACAATAACAATATTATTTAGAGGTGTTAAAGGTGCTATAGGACTGTCATGGCTATATTTGGTCTCAGAATTGGACACCGTTTACTTTTACTAGTTCAATCATCTGTTGTCGCTTTGTTACAAGGTTATGACAAGTTAATCAGATTTTTCCTTGTCTTTTATTTTATGTTTGAGTAGTTATCCATCTTTCTCTCCTCTTTTATGCACTATCTATTATTCACAATGTATGAGTTTCGTCAAGTGTTAAATAAATAGAATGTCTCCCATTAAAGTTGGATTCCATGTACACTTGGTAATGCACTCATTGGAGGAAATGTTGGTTTTGAAATGGTCCATTACTCCTTTTAGGTGAATTGATGGAACAGTTCAGCAGAATTGACTTTTACTTGGTAAATGTGTTTTTATCTAAAGAAGCTTGATGCGAGTCACTTGCTGAATTTGATTTATATTATTTAAAGACCTGTTAGTTATTTGCTTTAGATTATCTGCACAACATGACATTTGATTCGGGCTTGTGATTGTAATTACACAGTCTTGTGACAAGTGTTAACTTTTGATTTGTGTTCAAGTGAAAAAATAGAATCTTAAAATAATCTTTGATTAGCTTAATACAGAAGAAGGGATATATTTTAAACTTACTTTGCTTGCATGTATAATGCATGCATGTGTTAATTATCTTTGATTTATTGCACACACTCATGCAAGCAAAGCTATAAGTAGTTGTGGTTTTTGGAAATCAATTTACTCATTTTTCAATTGTNTCAACTATTACACACTCATGCAAAGCTATAAGTAGTTGTGGTTTTTGGAAATCAAGTTACTCATTTTTCAATTGTTTTATTTGCAGCAGGCTAGCAACATTCAGTGCATTACACCTCAAAAGCTGAGGGATGATGATATTTTTATTTTTTATGATGTTGTGATGTACAAATACAATGTAACCGTATTAATCTCAATACCTTTCATTTAAAAATATTGATTTGATGTTTTTAAATTATGCTTTAATTTCGATTGATTTGATGTACAAATAATCTCATTATTGGTGCATGAAAAGTAGGTCTTGTCGGAATATGGATGGAATGGGGAAAAAATCTAATACAATTAATGATTAATTCATTTGAAACTTATAACTACATTTATTAATTGCCACTAAAGGTGTTCACTTTTAGCCGTTACTAAATGTTGTCACTATATGTTTGATTTTATTTATTCATTAAATACATTTAGTAGCAACTTGTTGAGTTTTAGGGGCAAAATTATTTTAATTAGCTGCAATAATTCTCTTAGCTAAATGTTTGACATTTAGTCACATTTTTTATTTTGTGGCTAAATATTTCATATTTAGTGGCAATTTTGCAAATGTTATAATTAAATGATTTAGCCACAACACATATTGCCGTGGTTCAATGACAATAAAAAAATTGTCACTAAAATATATAGTGACAATTTTTTTTACTTTTAGCTACAACAATTGTGACCACTAAAACTGAAATTTCTTGTTGTGTATGACATACCCTATCCAACATTTTCAAATAAATAAATAAACAACTACCATATGTGCCCCATTGAGAATGAAAACCCAACAAAGGTTACGTGAGTTTTTTTTGTCTCTGATTCTTCAAAAAAAATTGGGGGCATAGTTACCATTAATCTACTAAATTTTGGTAAAGAGAAATAATTAACCGCTAGAGCTATGTCACACTGATGAAGTAATTTAGAGATTATTTTTTTTATTAAAAAGTAAAGAGGGGGGGAGGGGGAGAATACTCAAAGAAACGGAGATATTATGTCAGCGTTAAATATGTTTAACAAATAAGTGAATGGACTCAACACAAATCAATGATTACCTTTCCATGTAGTACCGTAATTGCCTACTCTCCCTCTATATAAGCCAAAACTATCCAAATACAAGAAAATGCGATTCATACCTTCTCTATTTGGTGTTTTATTATCATGAGTTTTTATTCGCCTCCTAATTCACCAATCTATGATAATTCTTCAACCTCGTTATCGAGCATAGTGAATTGAATTTTATACACAATAGTTAGATCTCAAATGGCGATCACGAAAAGCTAGAAAAGAATACACTAACTTCTAATATTGATCGACTCGATCAAAAGGAAACTATTTCATGAACTCATTCAAAGAAATAAAATAAAACATTGAGTGGACGCGTGGGATGTTGTTTTAGATTTCCTACCAAGTCCAATGAATTATTCAATTATGTTTATGTCATGTTGGGATCTTATGGTTCAAGTTGATCAAAAATTCAAAATCTTGAGAAATTGTGTTTAGGTTCTACAATAAATATTCAATGCAAGGGTGATATTGTTACATGATATCCCCAACCAATAATAAAATAATAAATGGATGAAGTGAACTCCACTTGTACACTTACATGAAAAAAAAAATGAGTAGTTATATGTTTATATGACTGGATAGTTATTGGTATGTTTACAAATTATTAGTTAATGATACTACATGACAATACTGACGTGATATTATCGTGGTTCTAACATATAAACATAGTCAGATCACAAGTAGATCATTATCATTACATCAACACATAAGTTTATGTTATCTTCAAAAATCGTCCTTGGTTGATCATATGTGCATGACAACATGGTTGGAGATGTANTTGTTACAACCCTCGCAAGTAGATCATTATCATTACATCAACACATAAGTTTATGTTATCTTCAAAAATCGTCCTTGGTTGATCATATGTGCATGACAACATGGTTGGAGATGTAGAGCATATAATTGTTTCAGACAGTGTATTACATAAACCCTAATACATCTTCATCTTTGTAGACAATGTATTATATATATAATTGATTTGGTACATATTTATTATAATTTTCCCAGGAGACTCTCACTATTTTCCTGTTACTGTAATGTAATGTACTCTTTTTTATTATTTAGACCATGTCTTGACGCTGACTGTTGTATGTATAATTAATGCTAGGGGTGTGTACACATTCAAGCTGTTGGACTTGGACAGATGAGTAACTATCTTTCACTTAATTAATAATATTCTCATCTAGTTTTGGAACCATTCTACGGTCACATTAATATGAAATATGATAGTGGGTAATGACCGGAAAAGGACCGATGACTTAGTTTTATGAGCACATGCACAACCATTGACTGCTTCTTCTATTCTTCATTACATCAATGGTAGACTTCTGTTAAGTGGGTGGCAAAAAAAAAAAAACAAAAGAGTAAGGGTGTCAATTTTTGACACGATACGAAAATACGACTTAAAATTGACACGAAATTAATAAGTTAAAATTAATTATTTTTCAATATAAACCCGTAAATAACACGAGCCGTTAACCTAAATACTAACTGAATTAGGTTAGTGTCAAACACAAACAACATAAACTTGACACAATTAACACGTTTAGCTAGTATTATAAGAGTAAAATGTTTATTTTTTGTATTTTTTATCAAGTAAACTTGATATAACTCTTGTACCCCCAAAAAAATTATTTTTACTCACTTTTATTATTATGTTTAATAAGTTAAATTTTAATTTATAGAAAAAGTATAAGTATGAGTTCGATTAAATCATAATAAAATCTTAACATTAAATTTTTTATTTGTGAGTTTTGAGCCAACTTGAACACGACACGGAAATGAATAAATTAGATTAACACAATACGATTAAACAAATAGGTTGAGTTAAAGTTGATTAGTAATAAAGAAAAACCCATAAATAACACGACATGAGCATGCCCGACATGATACGTTTGTCACTCCTACAAAAAAATGTGGTTTGTATAAATTTCTTTTAATGTGTCATATTGATTGAGGATTCAGTTATGACCTAATGGCCCACTACCCTCCCATTAGACCTAAGGGTGGCAAGTTTGTACCTCACAAATCCCTCGCCATGTAAACACTGTTCAATTATAAATTTTGGTACAATATACAGACTTGGTTACCTAATAGTTCCGCTTAAAACTTGTTTACTTTGCTCGCTAATGGTACCGTATGCTTGTTTTTTTTTTTTTTTTATATATATATATTTAACAATTAAGGGTGTTCAAATTAATTTACGTGTATTTCAACTAATCTCCTTCTTGATTTAATTAAAAATAAATTATTCACGCTGAAATTAGAATATTCATGAAAAATTAATCCTCATGATCTAACCGTAAAAAATTATCACAATTCAAATTCAAAATATCTGAATTTACAACTCGGAATCATGTTACCCTTGTAATTATACGTCTTTCCTTTTATACGACCTTAAGATTACCTTACAAGCTAACGGCGCATGCAATTCCAAATTCTGCTCCATGACGTAGTTTTGAAATTTTCTCCACCACCATTTCTTGACCAATAATTCTCTGAACCCCCCCCCCCCCCCCCCC
>CAUOFW020006168.1:2503788-2528581 GCA_963454935.2 Ilex paraguariensis | reverse complement strand
CAAAAATGACCATTCTCTAACAAATTATCCTTTAACTATGTTAATTGTTTTACATTAGTCCATCAACTATGTTATTTCATAAAATTTTAATAAAAAATAATGAGTAAAACTAGTGCAATAAGTAGAGGGGACGAAGTGTGATTATTCGTCTGTCTGTCTTGAAACCTTCCGTATCCAAATAAAAAGAATCGAACGACTCAGATCAAATGAAGACTTACCTTTGCACCAAGTATGGCTTTGACCGAACCTTCCTTGTTCGTTTTCCTCAGAACGTACTAGGCCGCAACTTGCTCTCTTTCTTTCTCTATATAAACCTTTCTACTCTATCGTGTTCATCCACTCTCAAAGAAAACCCACCTCTCCCCTCTAAATTTTCTCTCTCTAAAGTTCAATGCGTATCAACCTGATCTTTATCCTCTCTCTCTCTACTGGTAAGTATTTTTAAAGCCTTAGGAATGGCTACAACAGACGAAGCCTCAGCTCTGGAACTAATCAGAAGACACCTTCTCGGTGAGTTCTCTCCGGTTGATGGCTTCGTTAGTCAGTTTAGTGACTGTAGTTCAAGTACCTTCACTGGTGAAAGTTGCACTGGTGGTACCCTACAACCTGAGGTTTCGAGTTTTCAGTCCGAAAGAAAAAGCTGTGAGGACTATCCCATCACCATCTCCGACTATCTCAACTCCAACGACCAAGTCAATACCACCACAGACATCTTCGATTTCGTTCCTAACTCCATCACTTTCGAGCAAAATGAAAGTAAATTTTTCGAGTTCGGATCAAAACCTCAAAATATCGATCTCACAACTCAAAAACCACCAGTTTCAAGCTTTCTATCGATAGATTTCGTGCAAAATCGTACAGAGTTCTTTCAATTCGAATACAATTCGCAAGTAATCCAACCAACAACACTAGAATCTCTCAGTTCAAGTTCTCGATCGAGTTCTCTTAGTGACAGAAAGCCGGCATTGAAGATCGATTTGCCTCCGGTGAAGAAAATCGAGTGGATCGAGTTCACCGAGTCGACTCAACAAACAGCAGTGACCTCAATAGAAAAATCTAGTGAAGTAGAGGAGAAAAGACATTACAGAGGGGTACGACAACGGCCGTGGGGCAAGTACGCGGCGGAGATCCGAGATCCGAATCGCCGAGGGTCTAGGGTTTGGCTAGGGACGTTCGACACCGCCATTGAAGCCGGGAAGGCTTACGACAGAGCGGCATTCAAGATGCGTGGAAGAAAAGCGATCCTGAATTTCCCACTGGAGGTGGCGAAGTCTGCGTGTGACTCGAGCACCCCAGTGGATGGTGGCCGGAAGAGGATGAGATAGGTGGAGAAGGAAATGAAGGTGAAAGCTGTGAAGAGATCAGAGAGACTGCCGGAATGTGAAGTGGAGATGAAGAATGAGATGAAGTTTGATTGGCCGTTAACGCCGCCGTCGAGTTGGACGGTATTTGACGTCCCACTATCGTCGCCGTTATCTCCTCACCCAACGTTTGGTTGTTCTCAGCTTATGGTCACTTGAGCATGAAATGAAACATCTCAAACCATGTTTATTGGTTGAGAAAATGTAACACAAACACACAAATTTTCGACTCCTCCGCACAAAAGAGAGCAAATGATAGTTTTGTTGTGGCTTTTTTTTCTTTTTCTCATTTTTTACCCTTAAATAGATAAGGTGACTAGCCCTCGAGATTAATACTGGATGATTAGCCCTTTGGAGGTATGATAATGTATTCAACTTCAAACCTTTAAATTATTAAAGACAAGACTCAATCATTGAACCACTCCTAAGAATTTAATTTTAATTTTTGTTGAATTATATATGATGGAAAGAAATTTATGTATCTTCAGCCCTCATATTTTTCTCTTTGTATTAAGAGGCGATCGACTTTAGACAACATTCAGCACTAGTATGATGGATTTACTAAGGCAGTTTGAATATATATGTAAACTTTATATGTACCTTCAGGTTATTCGAAAGCAGAGAAATATGTTGACTTAAAGAATACTTGGGAAGTTAATAATGTTAAAATCATCACTTGAATTAACAATTCAGTTAATTAGACCATTGATGTGCATTTGCCTAATTTGAAAACAACCAAAGAGATTTGGGATTATTTAGCTACATTGTTTGTTCAATCCAATTTTGCAAAGAAATATCGACTTTAGTATGAAATTTGAGCTGCATGTCAGGGTGATAAGACCATACAGGAGTTCTACTCAGTTATGACTAAATTTTGGGATCAGTTAGCACTTGCTGAATTGAGTACTCATTTAGTATATTATACTTTTAGGGAGAAGTAGCGGTTGATACAGTTTTTAATGGCCGTTGGAGATGACTTTAAGGGCCTTCGTGGCTCTATTTTCCATTGTCTCCCACTTTCCACAGTTGATGTAGTAGTGAATGAGCTTTTGGCTGAAGAAGTCCGTCTTAAGACTTTTTTTGGAAAGGGTCTTTTTTCATTACCTAATCAGACTGTACTAGTTGTACCATCCGGAGGGACTTCTCACTCAAAGACTAAATATCGGGGTTAAACTACTTCAGATGAGTGTAATTTTTGTCGTGAGAAAGGGCACTAGAAGACTTGATGTCCTACATTGGTGAATAAGAATACCAAGGGGGCTTTACAGTGGCCATTTAAGCCCAAAGATTGTCATACAGCTACAACTGCTTCATCAGTGGATGAGACACTCTTATCAGCTCCCAGCATGACTATAACAGCTAATCAGTTGCAGAAGCTTCTTTTCCTTCATCAACCAGGTGCCCTATCAGTTTCTCCTTTCATATGTTTATTTATTACAAGTCCTTTAGGTATATCCCGAATTGCTTGGGTCTTTGACTAAGGAGTCATCCATCATATGACTAGTAATTGTTCCTTATTTGTTTCTATTGTTTCCCTTTCCTCTATATCTGTCCTTGCAGCCAATGGCACCCAAATGTCTTTGGCTGGTGTTGGAACTATCTTGTCTTCCTAGCTTACACTTCCTGATGTCTACTATATTCCTCAACTTACTTTGAATCTAACATCTGTTAGTCAGTTGTTTAATTCGGGATTCTTAGTTCACTTTTCTTCTACTGGTTCTGTTATGCAGGATCCACAATCCAAGAAGCTGATTGGGACAGGCAATAGAAATGGAGGGCTACATCTGTTGGACGAACTTCATGTCCCTGAAGTTGTTGCATCTACAGTTGATTTATCTTCTTTTCAATTGAGTCTAAAATCGTCTAGTTTTTATTTATGATATTCTCATTTAGATCATGTTTTTCATTCTCATTTAAAATTTCTAGCTTCTACTAGTAGTTTGGGTAGTTCAGAGTGTCATGATATTTCAGATTGTAGTGGCTGCAAGTTGACTAAATTTACTACATTACCTTTCAATAAAAGTAATTCTCATTCTCTTGCACTTTTTTATCTTGTACATTTTGATATTTGGTGATCAACTCCTATTACTACTAAAAAGGGATCTAGATATTATGTTTCTTTTATTGATGATCATACAAGATATTGTTGGGTGTATCTAATGATACGTAGGTCTGAGTTCTTTTCTATTTTCACTACCTTTCGTGTTATGGTGTGTACTCAATATTCTTCTATCATCATATGCTTCCATTGTGATCAAGGTAGAGAATATTCTTTTGGTATTTTTCGTGATTTGTTGAAATNTTGTGTGTACTCAATATTCTTCTATCATCATATGCTTCCATTGTGATCAAGGTAGAGAATATTCTTTTGGTATTTTTCGTGATTTGTTGAAATCTAATGGTACTATTTTTCAATCTTCTTGTACTAACACACCTGCTCAGAATAGCGTGGTTGAACGGAAACATCGTCACATTATTGAGATATCTCGTTCTCTGTTGCTGTCATTCAGTGTCCTTGGCTCTTTTTGAGGAGAAGCAGTTCTTACAGTAGTTCTCCTGACTATTTTTCTTTACGTGTTTTTGGATGTGCATGTTTTGTTCTGTTACCTAGTGTTAATCGCACCAAACTCTCTGCTCGTTCAGCCTTATGTGTTTTTCTTGGCTACGGAGGGACAAAAGGGATTTTGGTGTTATGATTCTAGTACACAAAAACTCTATATTTCTCGTCATGTTATTTTTATGGAGCATATTCCTTTTTTATCTATTCCATCTAGTTCTTCTTCTCTGCATAAATAAGATCTTATCTATCTTGATCCTTTTCCCGATAATGTTTCTCTTGATTCCTATATTGGTGATATGATTGTGGCCGATCTTCCATTCTCTTCTTCTTCTTTCTCTCTATTTGATTTGTCTATTATCCGTCCCTCGATTGTGCATACTTATGTTCGCAGGACTCCCACTGTCTTGTAAACAGATGTTGTGCCTTCATCTGTACCTCTTGGCTTCCAATCAAATTTTGACATCGTGGATCACACTCCCCGTTACCCTCAGCACGCTCGAAAGTGTTTTGACAGGTTTGGATGATCCAACTCTTGTTACTCTTCTAATTTTTGTTATTTCCTGACTTTTATACATTTTCTATCTAAACCAACCTCCTATAAGGAGGCTATACTTGATCCTATTTGGCAACAGGTTATGGATGAGGAGCTTTCTGCGTTACATAAGACTTGAGCTTGGGAGTTGGTGCCTTTACCTCTTGGTAAACGCCCCATTGTTTATAAGTGGGTTTATAAAATCAAAACTCAATCTGATGGTTCTGTGAAAAGGTATAAGGTTAGATTAGTCGCTAAGGGATTTGCTCAAGAGTATGAGCTTGACTACGATGAGACCCTTGCTCTAGTGGCTAAGATGACCACGATTCACATAGTAATTGTTGTGGCAGATGTTTGTTAGTGGAGTCTATCTCAGATGGATGTGAAAAACGTTTTCTTCATGTTGATTTATCTGAAGAGATTTATATGACTTTTCCTCCTAGGTTGCCAACTTCACAAGGCTTTATATGCTTTTAAACAGGCCCTGAGGGCATGGTTTACAAAATTTTCTTTAGTCATATGTGACTTAGGCTTCTGTGCTAGTGATCATGATTTTGTTCTCATCCTTCGATCCACTTCTTGTGGGTTCATTCTTCTATTACTTTATGTGGATGACATGATTATTACAGGTGATGACAATGCTGGAATTTAGCTGTTGAAAACTCAGTTACAGGATTATTTTGAGATGAAAGATTTGGATCAACTTCAATATTTCTTAGAGATTGAGGTTGCTTCCTCTCCCAATGGTTTTCTTCTTTCTTAGTCAAAATATGCATAAGATGTTATTCAGCGAGCTTGCTTTTTGGATACTCGAACGGTTGACACACCCTTGGAACTTAATATTCGTTATATATCATCTGATAGTTCTCTCCTGCTTGAGCCTACTTTGTATCGTACTATTGTTGGGAGTTTGGTGTATCTTACTGTTATTCGTCCAGATATTGCTTATGCGGTTCATGTGGTTAGTCAGTTTGTTGCTACTCCTACCACACTTCACTAGTCCGTTGTTCTTCGGATTGTTCGATATCTACGGGGTACGTGACATCAAAGTTTATTATTTTCTTCTTCTTCGTCTTTGGAGCTCCGTGCTTACTCTGATGCGGACTAAGCTGGTGATTCTATGGATTTCAAATCCACTACTGATTTTTGTCTCTTTCTTTGTGATTCTTTTATTTCCTAGAAAAGTAAGAAACAAACTGTTGTAACTTGCTTTTCTACTGAAATTGAGTATCGTGTTATAACATCTACCACAACAGAGATAGTTTGGTTGCATTGGTTGCTTGCTGATCTTGGCATTTCCTTGACTACTGCTACTCCTATGTTTTGTGATAATACCAGTGTTATCCAGATTGCTCACAACTTGGTGTTTCATGAGCACACCAAACACATAGAGATTGATTGTCACTTTGTACACCATCATCTTCAGCTTGACATGATCTCTCTCCCATATCTTCCTTCTACTATGCAGTTGACAAATTTCTTCACCAAATCTCACATTATCGCACGCTTTCGTTCTTTTCTTGAAAAACTCTTGATGTTAGATGCTATCACATCATGAGTTTGAGGAGGGATGTTGGAGTAATCTAGAATTTTAGCACTGGATGTATATTAGTCATTTATGTAACTATATTTTGCCATAGTATATAAGACTACTATTGTCTAGTTTATCTCTTTAATTAGTTTGTAATACAGATCTGGTGATTCTTAATGAATATGTTTTTCCTCTTTCATTGATAAACATTAACATCACCATGTACCATATGTAGCAAGTGTCAACAAAATTATTTATGTCGGTTTGGGGACCAACCCAAGTACTACTCCGACTTGTTAATTATCTAGGAGTAATACACTTGAACTTGTCTCAAGGCCAAAAAATTGGATACCGGTCCGTTAGACAAAACAGTTTGATGGTATAACAATGTCAAGGGTATGAGAATAGCTAAGTAATAATTTAACGTTTAGAGTATATTCGTCCCCAGTAATAATCAAACGATTAGAGTATATTCAAACGTTTACTGTGTAAGAGAGTGATATTCGTCCCCAGTTTTCAAATTGCTTCGAGTCAGCCTTTAGAGTATTGATGATTTGATCTTTCTTCTGGTGTAAATGGCACTGAAAAGACAAATTAATTAGAGTTTGAATGAAGTTAAGTTAATGCACTAAGACTTGAAAACTTGTTTCAGGTTGTTATCAGGTGAAGGCTGTATAGGAATTGAGATAGTTGTGAAGACTTTTCTTTAACTTTGAGAAATGTAAACGCAGCGACACATGCTTGCAGTTTGAAGAAGAGCAGTATATTTGAATCTTTTTGATAATGCAAGATGCGATCTATTAATACAAATCAATGTGGAAGTAGTGCATTTGGGTTTTACTTATCAAGTTTGAATGAAAGTAGTGCCCTTGATAAATAGATTGACATAAACTTGATTAGACATGAAACGAACCTAGATAAAACCGACGTATACAAGATAGATAAACTTGATTTACACGTTTACGTGTGAGTTATATATGCATTTAATAAATTTGGACAACATGGGACCCAGTATCAACCAGAGTGTTTAACTTGATGAGAGAGGAGTTGGAAAGCAACAACTTATCAAAAATATTGGAGTAAATATTTAGATGCATGGTTGCATACAAATTGATTATTTTGCTACTGGATTATTTCTCCCTATTATTACTACATGATTTACCAATGTTTTCTTTGTTTGAACATTATTAATATGAGATAAAATTTTATGAAAGACGTATGTATTAAGAACGTAAGAGTTAATTTCAATTTATCCATCCTTTTTAGTTTTACTTCCTCTTCCAACCTTTTAATTTGAAGAGGTTACACTTTCAACCTTAGCTACATAATCCTTCGAAACTTTCCAACGTTCTCATGCTCTGTGCGTGAATTTGTGCTTTGAGAGCAAATTATTCGTGAATTCACGATCTCATTATACAACATTAATGAATTTGATTAATTCACATTCTTTCTTACTTATATATTTACTTATTACTACTTAGATTTTTATTTGAGAAGTACTGACTTAGGTCTAAATTTACATATCAAACAAAAATAATGTTCGTAAACTATAATTATCATTTTAGGACTTTATAATTAACATATATTTAAAAATTAAATAGTTTGTTTCATAGTTATGCATGATATTTTAAAATTTTATTTTTTTATTATATTAATTTTTTATGGGTGAATGTGTATCTATATGCATATAAATGACACTTTTAAGGTGCCCTTACTGTCAAATTTTTTTAAATATTGACGCTTTTGTGCCTAGTATTGTTCTCACCCTTGTTCCCACTCTGTGTGATCTAATTTTCAACTACACAAATGATCAATAATGTTATACACAAATCGTTAATCTAAAAATTTGTCCTTGTGTCGTATATTATTAGTCTTTCCAAAACTGACTCTCTCCCAATGTCTAAATTGAAGATAACATCCTTGATCCTTAGGTTGCCTGCATTAATTTGAGAGGGGGAGATGAAAGTAACGTTACAAAACTCAAATGAAGTTCAATGTTACATTCTTGATCCCTGTGTGAATTCGCATCTGGCAGCTCCTCCGTGAATTCGCTATTTTATTTTACAAAATTCACTAATTCAATTAATTCACATTCTTACTTACTTATATGCTTACTTTTTATTACTCAAATTTTTATGGAAAGTAATGATATAAGCCTAAAGATGCATATCAAACTAGAATAATACTTGTAAACTATAATTGTCATTTTAGTACTTTAAAATCTACATATATTTCAAAATTAAATATTTTGTCTCATAGTATTGTGAATGAAATTTTAATTTTTTATAAGTTATTTATATTAAATTGTTATGAGTGAATGTGTATCTGTATGCATGTAATATGATGCTTTCGCTCTCAATTTTTTTTTGAATGTTAACACTTTTGTACCCCCGCTCCCACTCTATATGATCTAACTTTCAACTACACAAATCAATAATTTTTTACACGAATCATTAATCTAAAAAATGGTCCCTGTGCCGTATATCGTTAATCTTTCTAAAAGTGACTCTCTCCCGAAGTCTAAGTTGAAGATAACATCGATGATCCTCGATTTGACTGCATCAATCAGAGAGGGGGAGGGTCAGCTCATTTTGAATCTTTCTGTCTCTCTTTCTTGACTTTGGTGTGTCTGATCTGATTTTTTATTTGTAGTTTTCTTTGGCATGTAGTGACGTGAAGGAAGAGAAATATTTACTGCTCATGGTGTTGTGTTGTTAAGTCGTTAAGGTAATTTCACTTCTGTTTTTATGAGGGAGACTTTAATTGCAATGCTAAGTAGAAAATGCAGTGGCTTTGACCTTATGATGGAGTAAATCGACCTCAACTTAAGTTCAAGGGAAAGTCTAGAGTATTAAAAACAGAATTTCGTATCGTATGAAAAATTATTGTTTTCAGCAGTAATGTTATAATTCGAAACGTAAAGTTATAATAGATGGAGGAAAATTCATGATTGACCATACGATTTTTTGAGTAGTTGTAACTTGATTTTTAAAATTGTAACTTTCATGATCGATATTGTAACTTAATTTTAAAAAGTTGTAATTTTCGTTGGTACGTAATCTTTCCCCAAGTTTAATTAGTATTGGGGTACAAATTTTTACCATTTAGACGAGACTCGGACAAAAAAAGATTTGGAACAAGATTTAATTTCAGAGAGTATTTGAATTTCTAGTTTAAATGGTCCACTACTCCTTTTAGGTGAATTGATGGAACTGTTCAGCAGAATTGACTTTTTCTGGGTAAATGCTTTTAAGGAAGCTTGATGCTAGTTACTTGCTTGATTTGATTTATATTATTTAAAGGCCTATTTGTTATTGAATAATGTTATTTAGACATAAAAATTTAATTTAATTTGTTGATATAATGATATAATTTCATAACAATTATTGGATCAACACCAAATTCTAATATTTAATGGGGCCTACAGTCAATCTAAATATCATAGTAAATTAGGTTCTAATAACATTGGCCTTAGTTATTTGTTTTACATTATCTACACGATAGGACATTTGATTTGAGCTTGTGATTGTTGTCATGCCCCATCTCGATCTCTCAAGAATAAAATGCGACTAGGTTTTTAATACACCTATTTACAATTATTATAAGTTGGACTAATCAAATATGATATAATCCCACTGATGCAATAAAACCACTCATCACCTTAATTATTAAGCATGATGGTAAAACCTGTACCATATATGAACACCTGTACCAATCATTTGTTTTTCAGGTTATAAACATATACAAAATCCCACACCCACATAACAAACATCACAAAGTATGCTTGTTGAGTCTATTTACACATGTATACTATTAATCTGTCATAATAATCTCTCACAAATATAATACACAACTCAAAAATTAGTCATATTGACACTCAACCTGAGTGATATCACACTAACGTTGCATAAGACTCAATCAACTAGACAGTGGGTCAGTCTGTATCCTCCTTTATAGTACCTAAAAAGAAAAAGTTGTAGAGGTGTGAGCTAAATCACGCGTTCAGTGAGTATAGATGTTGTATATGAAATGAAAATGACAGTAATACACTGAAGTAACTAGATATTATGTAAATACACGTATCAAACAACAGTATCAATCAAATTTCAAAGAATTCACAAGTCACATCACATTCATACTACCTCTAATCGAGTAATTGATCCCACATTGATCCATGTCTCCCGAATATCCCGGGAACACCACAATGCTAGCACACTACTGCACACCCAATGATCAAGCATCGACGTCCCTGTCTTAAACAGTGCGTCACATTTTACAATACACAATACAAAGTACAAAACATCATCCAATCACATAAACACATAGCACATAATCCTAGAGAAATACTATTAAATTCTATCATTTACTATCATATTATAATAGCATTTCCAAAACATATAAAGATATACACCCACCTCAAATATACAAATTTATGGCCTTTCAGTCCTATCGATGGATGGTTTCGGTGTCACCATATATGTTCCAATACCGATTGTCTCACTCGTTCCACCTAACACATTTGTAATTATAATATCAATATGTTTATTACATTTAATAGTTAATCATGCACTAATGCATGCAAATGATGTACCTCAAAGTGCCCCGGTAACCTCGGTTACTGCACTATCTACTCACATATTAACACTTTTGTTCTAGGGATCATATTTCCTCCTCAAATTCTCAAAATCATTCACATTAATCACAATTAGGATTAAGTAGGTTAAACACATCGACTGGGGGCCCATTTTCACACATTTCGACCCCAAATCCTAAACACTGCACTTCCGGCATTTCATACATTCCGCACTGGATATTATACTCATTTACATTCGAAAATCACATTATCACATCAAGCATCATTTAAAAATATTGCATGCAAAATTTCAGGTCATTTGGATTAAAATTCACACATCTGATAAAAACATTTAAAAATCAGGATTTTGGCATTACTGGCACCCCGTTTCCCACTTCTATTATACTTTTCTTTGAAAACAATTATACTTAAACTCACACATTCACTAAATCAGCCCCCTAATTGCATTTTTAAATCACCCATTTCACTCTCATAATTTTGGTTCCAACCTAACCCTAAAAAACATACTAAACATCTCAAATAACTATTTTTCACATTTTTCTCATCTTTATTTTAATACCCATTTGGAACCTATCTTTAACAGCTCGTTAATTATGTGAAATATCTTTAATTACACCCATACAAAATCTTTTTTGACATGAAACTAAATCAGTCCATAAAATTTGAATTAAAACAGTCCATGAAAAATAAAACAGTTCATATATTTAAATTAAAACATGTTAAAGTAGTCCACACATATACAAATACGTACATACTAAAATTAATCACAACTCAAGCTTAAACTTAATTCCATATACCTTCTTTTTTCCTCTCTCGGTTTGCACTAAGAATACCCACGATTTGATTTCACTCTCCTTCTCTCTCTCGTGGCTCACGGCATCAAGAACACAAACACGTTTTGTTTTTTTTTGTTTTCTCTCTTACTCTTGCTCACCCTCAAGGTTTCAGTACACACACACTTTATTTTATCTTAAACACACACACACACACACGCCCCTTTAATTTTTAATTAACGCACACACACTTTACACCTTAGCAACACACACGCACATACACACGCACACACTCACACACACCTTTTTTTTTTTTTAATATGTCAACTCATGTAAAGGTAATGGGTTAATTACCTTTGCCTTCTCCCAAGTTTTTAAATGATTTCAAAATCGACCTACTAATATTTTTACACATGAAATTTTTATAAATGGGTCTCACTAATACATCACTAATGGAGTCCACATACCCAATGTATGCTCACTCACATAATGCTTATGAAAGATTTAATTTAATTAATTCCTTTAATAATTTTACATAATTATAATTTAGCCCATAAAATTATATTAATATGCATACAATACATGATTGGGTCTCACAATTATAATTACACAGTCTTGTGACAAGTGTCAACTATTGGTTTATGTTCAAGTAAAGTAGATGGAAAAATGTGATTCTAAAATAACCTTTGAATAGCTTAATACGAAAGAAATGATATATTTTAAATTTACTTTGCTTGCACGTATAATGCATGTGTTAATTATCTTTGATTTATTGCACACACTCATGCAAAGCTATAAGTAGTTGTGGTTTTTGGAAATCAATTTACTCATTTTTCAATTGTTTTATTTGCAGCAGGCTAGCAACATGCAGTGCATTACACCTCAAAAGCTGAGGGATGATGATATTTTTATTTTTTTATGATGTTGTGATGTACAAATACAATGTAACCATATTAATCTCAATTCCTTTCATCTAAAAATATTGATTTGATGCTTTTAAATTATGCTTTAATTTCGATTGTTACACTAAATTCTCATAATCTCATTATTAGTGCATGAAAAGTAGGTCTTGTTGGAATATGGAATGGGAAAAAATCTAATACAATTAATGATTAATTCATTTGAAACTTTTAACTGCGATTATAAATTGCCACTAAATGTGTTCACGTTTGGCCGCTACTAAATGTTGTCACTGTATGATTGGTTTTATTTATTCATTAAATACATTTAGTAGCAACTTGTGGTGTTTTAGGGGCAAAATTATTTTAATTAGATGCAATAATTCTCTTAGCTAAATGTTTGACATTTAGTCACATTTTTTATTTTGTGGCTAAATATTTCATTTTTAGTGGCAATTTTGCAAATGTTATAGCTAAATAATTTAGCCATAACACATATTACCGTGGTTCAGTGGCAATAAAAAAATTGTCACTAAAATATATAGTGACAATTTTTTTTACTTTTAGCTACAACAATTGTGACCGCTAAAACTGAAATTTCTTGTTGTGTTATAGAGATACCTTATCCAACATTTTCAAATAGATAAAAATAAATAAATAAATAACTAGCATATGTGCCCATTGAGAATGAAAACTCAACAAAGGTTACATGAGTTTTTTCTGTCTCAGATTCTTCAAAAAAATTTGGGAGCATAGTTAGCATTAATCTACTAAATTTTGGTGGAGAGAAATAATTAATTGCTCGAGCTATGTCACAATGATTAAGTAATTTATAGATTATTTTTTTAAAACGAAAAGGGGGAGGGGGGAGAAAATATTCAAAGAAACGGAGATATTACATCAACGTTGAATATGTTTAACAAATAAGTAAATGGACTCGACACAAATCAATAATTATCCTTTCATGTAGTACCGTAACTGCCTACTCTCTCTCTCTCTCTCTCTCTCTATATATATATATATATATATATATAAGCCAAAACTATCCAAATACAAGAAAATGCGATTCATACATTCTCTATTTGGTGTTTTATTATCATGAATTTTTATTCACCTCCTAATTCACCAATCTATGATAGTTCTTCAACCTCGTTATCAAGCATAATGAATTGAATTTTATACAAAATAGTCAGATCTTATATGGCGATCACGAAAAGCTAGAAAATAACAAACTAACTTCTAATATATATTGGTCGACTCGATCAAAAGGAAACTATTTCGTGAACTCATTCAAAGAAATAAAATAAAACATTGAGTGGCCGCGTGGGATGTTGTTTTAGATTTCCTACCAAGTCCAAAGAATTATTATATTACGTTTATGTGATGTTGGGACTTTAGGATCCAAGTTGATCAAAAATTCAAAATCTTGAGAAATTGATTTTAGGTTCCGAAATAAATATCCAATGCAACAGTGATATCATATTTGTATTGTCACATGATATTATCAACTATAATAAAACAAAAAATGGATAAGGTGAACCCTACTTGTGTAGTTATCGACTTACATAGAAAAAGAGTGAATAATTATTGGTTTATATGGACAGTTAATTATTGGTATATTTACAAATTATTAGTTAATAATACTACATGACAATGATAACGTAATATTACCGTGGTTCTGATATAAGAACATGGTCAGATCGTAACAACCCTCACAAGTAGTAAATCATTATCATTACATCAACTCATTAGTTTATTTTATCTTCAAAGCTCGTCCTACGTTGATCATATGTGCATCACAACATTGTTGGAGATGTAGAGCATACAATTGTTTAAGCAATTTTTGCAAAGACTTTCTTCCACGAGACCCTATATATATGATCATAAATATAGTTCTAAAGTTCATCAACTTAATTACTTATTCATTGGAAAAAAAAAAGAGTTTAGATTTGACACTAGAAATTTTGATTTAGTTCACAACAACTTTTACTGGCCTGTGAAAATATGATTAGAGGTTAATCTGGAAGATAGGTGCTCATCTGCTTAATTAAGAGATGTGTCGAGGGTCAAAAATAAAAATCACTACAAGAATTAAGGTTTTTTAAAACAAGTTTTTTGTGACAACAATGTTCACCATCACACAAAAAATAAAAGTGTTTTGGAGGAAAAAAGTTTTTTGTTGCAACAGGCTATCAAAAAAAGTTTATTTGCTGTTGTAAATAATATTTGGGACGATTGTTGTCGTCAAAAAGATTTTTAGAGATTTTACTTATTACAGTAAGGTATTGTAACGGAGTACCTCGCCATAATAAGTGTAATCTCAAGAGGTCTTTGTGGCATCAACTACAGTCTCAAATAAGAGCAATGCTATTGGGACCTAATTTACTGACTTGATTTGCTGACCTAATGTAGTATGACCTTTGGATTAATTGGAAGATTCATTAAACATCAGAACTTGGTGTTAATTCAATGGTTCCAATGAAGCCACGTTATTAGATCAACAAATTATGTCAGATTTTTAGATCTAAATAACATTTTCCCTCAAATGATATTTGTGGCAACAAATAAATTTTTATGATAGCATTACCGCCATAAAAAAAATAAAAAAAAATCTCCAAAACATGTTTTTTTTTAACGGTAAATGCTGCTGCTGTAAAAAAAAAAAAAAGTACTTGCCTCAAAAAGATCATAATTTTTGTAGTGTCACTTTGTTTATATTTCACATGAGCCGCAATGAGCAAAGACTTGTGCAATGAGTATGGTCCTTTTGTTTTTTTTTTTTTTCTTAAGATTATCCCGATATTGTTGCTTATCGGAAATATGGCTGGGAAATTCAATATGGGCCATGTCAAATAGGATTTCTTCATCTTTGAGATTGTTTATTACGTAAACCCTAATTCATCTTCATCGTCATCTTGGACGGCTGAGTAACTATCTTTCACTTAATAATATTCGTACTTTGTTTTGGAATCATTCTATGCTCACATTGATATTAAATAAGAGTGGGTAATGACCGGAAAAGGACCGACGACTTAGTTTTATGAGCGCACAACCATTGACTGCTTCTTCTATTCTTCATTACATCAATGATAGGCTTCTCATAAGTAGGTGGCGAAAAAAAAATAAAAAGTAAAGTGTCAATTTTTTTTATGACACGAAAATATAATTTAAAATGGACAAGAAATTGATGACACAATCTATTAACCCAAAATATAAATGAGTTAAATTAGTATCAAACACAAAAAAACACAAAATTGACACGATTAACATGTTTAACTAGTATTATAAGAATAAAATATTTTTTTTTATGAGTAAACTTTATATAATTTTGTACCCCAAAAAAAAAGTTTTTACTCACTTTTATTATTATATTTGTTAAATTAAATTTTAATTTATAAAAAAAGTATGAGTATGAATTCAATTAAATCATAATAAAATTTTAGAGTTAAATTTTTTATTTACGAGTTATATGAGTCAACTTGAACGCAACACAAAAATAAACAAATCAAGTTGACACAATACGATTAGTCAGATAGGTTGAATTAAAGTTAATTAGTACTCGATGAAAAACTGTAAATAACACGATTCGGACACGCCCGAGATAACACATTTGTCACTCCTACAAAAATGTGGTTTGTATAAATTTCTTTTAATGTGTCATATTGTTTGTTATTGATTGAGGATTCACTAATTACCTAATGGCCAACTACCCTACCATTAGGTTTAAGGGTCACAGGTTTGTACCTCACCAATCCCTCATCGTGTAAACACTGTTCAAAACAGATTGTTATTGATTGTAATAAAAATTTCACAGTTCAGACCAAGGCCCGCAGATGAACTGATCAAATATTACCATAAAATAATACTAAAGTTAAAAGCCAATTTGGGGAGTATACAACAAAATGTGATCGTTTCAGATTCTGCTTGAAATTATACCACGTAACCTTTCTACAACCTTGAGATTACCTTCAATTACAAGCTGACGGCGCATGCAATTCCAAATTTTGCTCCATGACGTAGTTTTGAAATTTTCTCCACCAGCATTTCTGACCCAATAATTATCTCCCCCCCCCCTCCCTCAATGTATTATACTAATTACCCTTTATCCCTCTATTATCAATTTTCTAATTATATCCTTCATATTAGTAATTTTTTTACACCACCTTTTCAATAGTGTGTGTTAGTTTCACATCACCTTAATTTTTTTTTTTTGTCGGGCACTATTAGAAGATAAAGAGAGGATAATGTTTAAACGGACGACTTTAACTGCTAACCTCCATCAGCTCAAAGTGGAATAAAACGATGCAAAAATGACCATTCTCTAACAAATTATCCTTTAACTATGTTAATTGTTTTACATTAGTCCATCAACTATGTTATTTCATAAAATTTTAATAAAAAATAATGAGTTAAACTAGTGCAATAAGTAGAGGGGACGAAGTGTGATTATTCGTCTGTCTGTCTTGAAACCTTCCGTATCCAAATAAAAAGAATCGAACGACTCAGATCAAATGAAGACTTACCTTTGCGCCAAGTATGGCTTTGACCGAACCTTCCTTGTTCGTTTTCCTCAGAACGTACTAGGCCGCAACTTGCTCTCTTTCTTTCTCTATATAAACCTTTCTACTCTATCGTGTTCATCCACTCTCAAAGAAAACCCACCTCTCCCCTCTAAATTTTCTCTCTCTAAAGTTCAATGCGTATCAACCTGATCTTTATCCTCTCTCTCTCTACTGGTAAGTATTTTTAAAGCCTTAGGAATGGCTACAACAGACGAAGCCTCAGCTCTGGAACTAATCAGAAGACACCTTCTCGGTGAGTTCTCTCCGGTTGATGGCTTCGTTAGTCAGTTTAGTGACTGTAGTTCAAGTACCTTCACTGGTGAAAGTTGCACTGGTGGTACCCTACAACCTGAGGTTTCGAGTTTTCAGTCCGAAAGAAAAAGCTGTGAGGACTATCCCATCACCATCTCCGACTATCTCAACTCCAGCGACCAAGTCAATACCACCACAGACATCTTCGATTTCGTTCCTAACTCCATCACTTTCGAGCAAAATGAAAGTAAATTGTTCGAGTTCGGATCAAAACCTCAAAATATCGATCTCACAACTCAAAAACCACCAGTTTCAAGCTTTCTATCGATAGATTTCGTGCAAAATCGTACAGAGTTCTTTCAATTCGAATACAATTCGCAAGTAATCCAACCAACAACACTAGAATCTCTCAGTTCAAGTTCTCGATCGAGTTCTCTTAGTGACAGAAAGCCGGCATTGAAGATCGATTTGCCTCCGGTGAAGAAAATCGAGTGGATCGAGTTCACCGAGTCGACTCAACAAACAGCAGTGACCTCAATAGAAAAATCTAGTGAAGTAGAGGAGAAAAGACATTACAGAGGGGTACGACAACGGCCGTGGGGCAAGTACGCGGCGGAGATCCGAGATCCGAATCGCCGAGGGTCTAGGGTTTGGCTAGGGACGTTCGACACCGCCATTGAAGCCGGGAAGGCTTACGACAGAGCGGCATTCAAGATGCGTGGAAGAAAAGCGATCCTGAATTTCCCACTGGAGGTGGCGAAGTCTGCGTGTGACTCGAGCACCCCAGTGGATGGTGGCCGGAAGAGGATGAGAGAGGTGGAGAAGGAAATGAAGGTGAAAGCTGTGAAGAGATCAGAGAGACTGCCGGAATGTGAAGTGGGGATGAAGAATGAGATGACGTTTGATTGGCCGTCAACGCCGCCGTCGAGTTGGACAACGTTTGGTTGTTCTCAGCTTATGGTCACTTGAGCATGAAATGAAACATCTCAAACCATGTTTATTGGTTGAGAAAATGTAACACAAACATCCACTGCACAAAATAGAGAAGATGATAGTTTTTGTTGTGGTCTTTTTTTTTCCTTTTTTTTGACCCTCGAATAGACAAGGGTGTTAGTCCTCGAGCTCAGTATTGGGTGATTAGCCCTTCGAAAGTCTGAAAATTGATTAAACTTGAAATTTTTAGATTATCAAAGGCAAGAATCAACCATTGAACTATCTTAAGGATTTAATTTTTGTTTTTGTGGAGTTATATATGATGGATCGAAATCTATGTACCTTCCGCCCTCATATTTTTCTCTTTGTATGAAGTGATCGACTTTATACAAAATTCAGTACTAGTATGATGGATTCACTAAGACAGTTTGAATGTATATGTAAAATCTATATGTACCTTCAAGTTAAGGGTTTAAATTAGTTAAATTTTATGTCGAGTGGTAAAAATTAACAAAAAAATTTGTGGATTTATGGATCATTTATTCTAAAACCAAAAAAAGAAATGCTGAAATTATATTTTATTTCAATTTTGAAAACTTCTTTTTTTTTTTTTATGAGGGAGAGAGAAGGGGAGGGGAACTTGAATCTTTAATCTCAAAAAAATAGTATTTTTATAAGGTAAAAAATACTATTAAATTTAAAGGCTGTTGGTGCAATTTTGAAAACTAGAATTGGTGATTTCATTACTTTTGTGGACTTTGATGAATGATTGAGCAAATTGATTCAACTTATTACGGGGTAGTTAAAACTATTAAGACTACAACACACACCTCCTTGTGTGATTATTGGAAAGCAAGATTAAGCTCAGAATGTTTTATGTATGATCGTGTATAATAATATTTTTCATTGAGTTAGGTTCTATGTGTTGCATTTTCAAGTACATAGGTAGCACATGTGTCAATAAAATTATTTACGTGAGTTTAGGGACAAACTCAAGTTCTACTCCGACTTGTTAATTATCTACGAGTAATACACTTGAACTTGTCTGTGGGGCAAAAAATTGGATACCGGTCCATTAAACAAAACAGTTTGATTGTATAACAATGTCAAGGGTATCAGAATAGTTTAAAAACATCTCCAACAGATTATCTAAGACACAATATCTTCAAATTTTAGTTATTTAGTCAAAAATTTTCATTCTAACAGATTATTTTCAAAACATCTAAAATAACATTTTACTACAGTGATACGTAAAATTTTTTTATAATATTTTATATCTCTTCTTTTCATTTCTTCCATTCACTCTCTTTCACTATTCTCAAAAAAATGATACAAAATGAATAAAAAATAATATTTAAAAAGTGTAGTTAAAAATATAGAAAATCTGTTGGAGTGCATATTGAAAAAATGTGTAACTAAAATAAAAAATATTAATTTTTGAGTAACTAAAATAATTTTTGTTATTGGAGATGCTCTAAGTAATAATCATAGTCAAATTAATTGAGTTTAAGCTTAACTTCTTGCTCAAACTTGACTCAACAGAAGTTTACGAACATCTAACCTAAACTTGAAGGAAAATTGAACTCTTTTTGTGACCCGAAAAATAAAAAATTAAACAACAAAACTTATTAATCGATTCAAAAATAATTAGTTTTTAAAAAAGAATTCGCAAATTTCATATAATCAACCATCAATAAAATGCTAAAAGATCAAAATTTTCTTATTTATTAGAGAAGAAGAGAGAACATTTTTTATGATTTGAAGCTATTTTGGAAAAAAAGATTAGAATTATTCATCTTTTCAGATAGGAGTTTTCTTCCAATAAAATAAAATTATATTATAGACAATAATTCATTCTAAACAGCCGAGTCGAGTCATATATTTTTTTGATATTGTTGATTCATGAAAAGAAGTTTGAAGTCTGATAAAAAAATTGATCATTTTGTAATTCGAACAAGATTAAATAAATGACTGTTTAACAGTCCTACCTAGTCCTTGGCAAGCTTCTTCAACCCATGGCATGGCAGGTAAACAACGGAGTTGCTTCTTTCATTGTCCAGTCAAAAGGGACATAAGAACTGAGGAAGGCCTCCTTAGAAGTCGTCGCAGTTTACGAGGAACTGATCTCGGATTGTCCTCTCCTACCTCTGTGCTACAAAGAAAATATTCAAAGTTACATATCACATCATCCATAACACATAATTTACATAATTTTACTGTATCAATTATTTTAGTAACTTTCAACAGTCGTCATGTTAAACAATAACTAATAACTTGGTATTGTTGAGTTCACTTATAAATCCCGGATGTTGTATTATTATTATTGGTCGGTACGATCACATATTACTAATAACGTGATATTACCGTCAAATTTAATATATATTTACTGTGGCCGATGTTTACTGTGTAAGAGAGTGACATTCTTCCCTAATTTTCAAATTTTCTACGAGTCAGCCTTTAGAGTATTGAAGATTCGATCTTTCTTCCGGTGCAAATTGCACTGAAAAGACACAAATTAATTAGCGTTTGAATGAAGTTAGGTTAAGGGACTAAGACTTGAAGACTTGTTTCAGGTTCTTTTCAGGTGAAGGGGTACATTTGAATCTGTTTGATAATTCAAGATATGACCTATTAATACGAATCAATATGAAAATAGTGCATTTGGGATTTACTTATTGAGTTTGAATGGAAGTAGTGCCCTTGAAAAATGACTTGACATAAACTTGATTAGACATGAAACGAACCGGGACAAAATCGATGTATACAGAATAGACAAACTCAATTTATACGACTATGAATGAATTATGTATGAATTTAATAAATTTGGACAAAATAGGACCCACTATCAACCATAGTGTCTAACTTGATGAGACAGGAGTTGGAAAGCAACAGCTTATCAAAAATGTTTGAGTAAATATTTAGATGCATGGTTGCATACAAATTGATTAATTTGCTACTAGATTATTTCTCCCTATTATTACTACATTATTTACCAATGTTTTCTTTGTTTAAACATTATTAATATGAGATACAATTTTATGAAAGACGCATGTATTAATAAAGTAAGACTTAATTTCAATTTGTCCCTCCTTTTTAGTCTCACTTCCTCCTCCAACCTTTTAATTTAAACAAGTTACACTTTCAATCTTAGTCACGTAATCCTTTTAAACTCTTTGAGAGCGAATTCTTCATGAATTCATGAATTTGATTAATTTGTGCTCTTATTTACTTATATGTTTATTTATTACTATTCAGACTTTTATTTAAGAAGTATCGACTCAGGCCTAAAGATATATATCAAACTAAAATAATGTTTGTAAATTATAATTGTCATTTTAGGACTTTATAATCAACATATATTTCAAAATTAAATAATTTGTTCAATAGTTGTGCATGAAATTTTAATTTTTTATATGTTATTTATATTAAATTGTTATGGGTAAATGTGTATCTGTATATATATAATATAACACTCTCAAGGTACTCTTGTTGTCAATTTTTTTTTAAATCTTGACGCTGTTGTGCTGCTGCTCCCGCTCCCGCACTTATTCTCACTCTGTGCGATAATTTTCAACTACACAAATGAGCAGTAAAGTTTTACACTAATCGTTAATCTAAAAATTCTTCGCCGTTTCGTATATCATTAATCTTCTCAAAACTGACCCTCTCCAACATCCTTGATACTCGTGTGAATTTGCACTCTATCATTTCTCCGTAAATTCACTCTCTCATTTTATAAAATGTGCATACTCGACTAATTCACGCTCTTACTTACTTATATGCATACTTATTATTATTCAAATTTTTATTTAGAAAGTAATGACTTACGCCTAAAGATACATATCAAACTAGAATAATGTTTGTAAACTATAATTGTTATTTTATTACTTTATAATCAACATATATTTTAAAATTAAATATTTTGTCTCATAATATTGTGAATGAAATTTTAATTTTTTATATATTATTTATATTAAATTGTTATGGGTGAATGTGTATCTATATGCTTATAATATGATGCTCCCACTCTCAAATGTTTTTGAATGTTGATTCTTTTGTGCCCCGCTCCCACTCTATGTGATCTAATTTTCAACCACACCAATCAGTAACATTTTACACAAATTGTTAGTTTGAAAATTGGTCTCTCAGTGCCGTATATCATTAATCTTTCCAAAAGTGACTCTCTCCCAAGGTCAAAGTTGAAGATAACATCCATGATCCTCGGGTTGATTGCATCAATCTGAAAAGGGAAGAGGGGAGCAATGTTATAAAACTCAAATGAAATTCAATGCTACATCTTTGATCCACGTGTGAATTCGCACTCTGAGAGCTTCTTCGTTCTCTCATTTTACAAAAATTCACGAATTCGACTAATTTACTCTCTTGCTTATTTATATACTTACTTATTACTACTCAAATTTTTATTTAGAAAGTAATGACCTAGGCTTAAAGATAAATATCAAATTAGAATAATATTTGTAAAATTATAATTGTTATTTTAGTACTTTATAATCAACACATATTTAAAAATTAAATATTTTGTCTCATAATATTGTGAATGAAATTTTAATTTTTTATGTATTATAATATTAAATTGTTATAGATGAATGTGTATCAGTATGCATATAATATGATATTCTCGCTCCAAATTTTTTTTAAATGTTGACGCTTTTATACATTTGCTCCCACTCTGTATGATCTAACTTTCAATTACATAAATCAATAAAAAGTGACTCTCTCTCAGAGTCTAAGTTGAAGATTAGATCCATGATCCTCGGGTTGACTGCATCAATCTGAAAGGGGCAGGAGCAGCACAGTTTGAATTTTGAATCGTAAATGGTCAAAGTCATTGTATGTCTCCACAATAATGTGGGCTCTCTCTCTCTATTCTTCTTGACTTTGGTGTGTCTGGTCTGATTTTTTATTTGTAGTTTTCTCTGGCTAGGTTGTGACGTGAAGGAAGAGAAATATTGCTCATGGTGTGTGTGCACATCACTTTTATAGCAGTTTGACCTGGTTAGATTAGCCATTCCTCCTATGGCTCAGAGACAAATGAGAGAGACTTTAATTGCAATGCCAAGTAGAAAAATGCCTTAGCTTTGACCTTATGATGGAGTAAATCGACCTCAACCTAAGTTCAAGGGAAAGTCTAGAGTATCAAAAAGAAAATTTTGTACCCTATCAAAAGTTGTTGTTTTTCTTAGTAAAATTATACATTTGAAACGTAAAATTATAACTGATTCAGAGAAGTTCATAATTGATCATATAATTTTTTGAACAGTTATAACTTATTTTTTACGAATTGTAACTTGACATTTTGAAAATTATAATTTTTATGATTAATCACAATTTTTTACGATTGATCGTGTCATTTATAAGTTGTAACTTTTGGAGTTGAATTGAATCCAAATGAGATTTAAAGTCAATTAGTGTCAATCGAGTCGTGTTGTAATATCTGTGTGTTGCGACATTGCAAATTATGTCATTTTTAAGTCGTGTAATTTTTATTAGTATCTTTTTCGTGTTAACATTCTTGTTAGTAAAAAAATATTTTTAAATTAACTCATTAAACACTACACAAATGTTTTTATTTAAAAAAAACTCATTTTTCTTATAATTTATTAAACGAATTATTGATATATTTATTATAAATTACAACTTATTGGTCTAGAATAGTACTACCTTCTAGAAAAAAAAAGTATGCATAAGTTTAAGTTATATCTTTTAAAAGTAAAATTATAATGAATTGAGATAATTTATGACTAATCATTAAAAATAGATGAGTTACTTTAATCAGTTATTTAAATCAATTGTAACTTCTTTTTTAAGAGTTATAATTTGATTTTCAAAAATTATAAGTTTGACGGTCTATATCATAACATTTTTGAGGTGATTATGTCCTTTTAAATAATAACTTACATCCCAAAATTTTTTACTTTAATTTTTATTAATATCACAGTTTTTGAGAGTTATATTCTATCTAATACACTTTTCTAGCACAATAATGGGTCCAAGGCCATGCTTTTCTGACCACGTGGATGCTGACTCAGAAAAGTCAGGATGACCAAAGACAATGATGCCACGGGGGACACCTGCACTTGTTGACTATATGTTTGACTCATTTTGGTCCCGGGTTGCCAGTCAAGTGAGTGGAAGGTCTTGCTTGACGGCTGAGAATCAAGAAAAACACCATGATTTTATATAAAAAAAAATGGCTTGATTTAATAAAAATGGTACTAAGATCTTAGGTTATTAACGGGCACTGATATAGATTAGACTTGATAAGAAACCGATTAAATATTCAGATCGAATTTAAATCTTGGTCCGATACATATTGCATAGTTATGATTAGTCCATTAAAGGTTTTTGGAAAAGATATTGGGATTGTTGAAACATGTGGACATGATCATTAAAAGTAATTTTAACTCAATTCAGTAGAATGGTTAATTAAAATATATTTAAATATTATATTTTTTACATTAGTTAATTATTTTTTTAAATTCACTCTAACCACACTTTCTATTTTAACTAACTTCTTTAACTAACTTTTAAATAATACAACTTAATAGTAATTTAACACTGATCCACTTCAAATAATAAAAATCAATTAAGCATAGCAATTCAACTATATATTGCATAAATTTAACCACAATTAATAACAATTTAACCAAAATTTAATAACAAATTAACTTCCTATTTAACCAAAAATCAATCAAATTAACCACCTTTTTAAACAAAAATCAATACCAATCAAAAACAAAAATCAATTAAGATGGGGGGTTTCGGCATTGGGGGG
>CAUOFW020006168.1:2416372-2497280 GCA_963454935.2 Ilex paraguariensis | reverse complement strand
CTCTCTCTCTCTCTCTCAAAGACTGACTAGATCGTCGGAGGGGATACGCCGAAAAACACTCCGACGCCCTTCTAACTTGTTCTTCTTTGTTCCAGGAACCTCTTTCAGCCTTACAGGATCGTTCTTCCTTTCCCAGGGTCTCCTGTTGCCGTCCCAGGCTACCACCGTACCTTACAGGTTGTCCCAAGCAGCGTGTTTGGTCACTCAACCGGCTCACTCGAGTTCACCAAGTGAGAGATTTGTTCTCGTTTTTTATATTGTGCAGGATCTTGCACGCACAATGACAATATCCAAATACAGGGTCAAGCCCTCTCCACTTCCTGACAGTTGGAAGCTCAGTGAAATTTTTGCAACTGGAATTGTTATAGGCAATTACCTAGCAATAATGACTGTTATATTTTTGTACTTGGCATATGAAACAAGTTTCTTTGCAGTAAATGCGGCACTTATTCATTTTCTAGTCCACATTTCTGAGTGATGAACACAAATATTCTTTGTTGATTAGGTCACAACAACATAAAGCTCTGACATTAGGTCACAACAACAGCATGAGCCTCAGTTTAAATATCATTGGAGATGCAGAAGACAAAAGATCTCCCATCTTTGCTTTGTAGATGATTTAATCATGTTATGTCATGGGGACCCTAAATCAGTTAAAGTTCTTAGACGGGTTCTAGATAAATTCCAAATGTTATCTGGCTTAAAGGCTAATCCTTCCAAGGGCCACATCTTCCTTTCAGGTGTTCAAGATGAGCAACAACAGTTGATGGTTGAGTGTTTCGATTTTCCTATTGGTTGTCTACCTATGAAATATCTTGGGATCCCTATTATCACCACTAAGCTCAAGTTGCAAGACTGCTCTTCATTACTTGAAAAAGTGGACTCAAGGATAAACTCATGGGTTAATAGAGCTCTGTCTTATGCTGGAAGACTCTAGCTCATTAAATCTGTGTTATGTATCATTCAAGTTTATTGGGCTAGTCATCTTATGCTTCTTAAGAAGATTCTCCATGCTATTGATCAAAAACTAAGATCATTTTTATGGTCTAGTACTGAAATGAAAACAAAGGGGGACAAGGTTGCTTGGAGTGAGGTTTGTGTACCCATAAAGGAAGGGGGATTAGGATTGAAAGATTTAAGGGCTTGGAACAAAGCTCTTATGCTCAAGCACCTCTGGCACTAATTTCTGATGAGAACAACACTTGGACCAGTTGGATCAAGGAGCATCATCTTAGAGGCAAGAGCATTTGGGAAGTCAAAACTCCACAGATTTGTTCATGGAACTAGAGGAAGTTACTGCAAGTTAAGGAATTAGCAAGACCTTTCCTTCATTATGTTATTGGCAATGGTAGGAATACATCTCTCTGGCATGATTTTTGGCATCCTAATGGTCCTCTCCTTCTTAAATGGGGTCCTAGAGTTATTTATGATTCTGGGATCACTAAGAATGCTAAAGTTGCTTCCATTATCCAAGGAAACCAATGGAGGTGGCCTTCAACAAATCCTAGAAACTCCAGAATTATTGATGAGATCAAATCTTCTATGCCCAATTACTCCCCTACAATTGAGAAAAAGGATGAGATCAAATGGCTTCCCCAGGTCAATGGCAAGTTTTCTACCCCTTCAGCTTGGAATCAAATTAGGAGCAAGAAACCAGAGGTGTTGTGGTACCATCTCCTTTGGTTCAATCTTTGCATTCCTCGGGCCAGTTTTATCCTTTGGCTTGCTATAAGGTGTAGACTGGCCACAAATGACAGAATCCATAGTTTTTCACCCTACATTGGAACTACTTGTGTACTTTGCAGAGCTGATCAAGAATCTCACTCCCATATTTTTTTTGAATGCTCATACTCAGAAAGAGTTTGGAGGATTGTCATCAGTAAGTGTGATTGATCATGACAATCTTCTTCTTAGCAAAGTCTCATTGAGGCTATGTCCACCCAATGGAAAGGCAAACATCTTTAGAATTCCATTTGGAAATTATGCCTTGCTGTCACTATTTATATTATTTGGGGAGAAATAAATCATAGAATTTTCACCAATGAGCACAATGATCCAGGTACTACCCAGATAATGATTTTGAATGTGGTGAGAAGTAGGCTTCTTTCAATCAAAATCGAGGACACCCATCTTCATAGACAGGCTGCTTCTTCTTGGCAACTTCCAGGCTCTTGTTTTTACATCTGATGTAAATTCGATTTGTTGTTTACTGGCTTTGTAATCTGTGGGGAGTGCAAAATGCAACCCCCCCAGACTTCCTCTGCTTGCTTTTGTTGGACTGGTTGTAGGTTGTTGCAGTCTTGTCCTTGTGTCTCTGTTTTTGTTCTGTTTCCCTTTGGGATTGTGCTATGTACATTTGCATACTCAATATATCTTTTTGGTTTATTTAGGCAAAAAAAATTATAAGCTCTGTAACCCAAATCTTTGGGAACTATGTTTCTCTCATAGGTATTTAAAATACTGATGAACCCATGAATAACACTAGCTCTAATGCTTTTCGCTTTCTATTTCAGGAGCATTTCCATGTAACTGATTTCAACAAGAAAACTTACATCAATCTCAAAGACAAGGACGTCTCCGATGCACTAAATGAGCAGCTAGCGTCTGCCATATACCTTCAAGTTAGCACCATCAGCCAGGCCTTAATATTTGTCACACGCTTGAGAGGGTGGTCGTTCATGGAAAGACCTGGTCTTCTTCTTGTTGCCGCCTTCATCATTGCTCAGCTGGTAAGTGAGTAGGAAACTTGTTGTAAGTACACATCTTTCAATGGTGAATAAGGCCGAGACTTTTGACAATTGGTGTAGATACAGGACTCTCTCTCCGCTTTTCCCTATATAAATGATTAGGATTCCTTCAATAGCATTAATTTTAAAACCTTCTTTTTCTTGATTTGGCTCTTGGCTATAATGACTGCCAAATTGGTTGCCCTTGATTGCCAATATTGTGGTCCATACTTATTAGGTGTAGAAAGCACGGCAATCTAAGCTGTTAGGGACACATGGAGTTGTTTCCCTTTTCTTGTCTCTTTTTGCACTTAAACATAAAAAGTTATTGTTGCAAAAGACTATGAAAGCCATAATATCAGAAAAAAAAATATCGAAAACAACATAATGAGCTGATAACCCCTCTAAAGAGAAGCATGTCTTCATGAAAAATTCTTATGAATTCAACAGTTTACCGTGGTTCATGTTTTCTATTTCTTTAAAAAATTTGTGCAGCTCCATGATGGACTCTCTTGTAATTTACTGGGGGGAGGAAAAGTTTTTTTATAAAAAAAAAAAAAGGTGGAAGTTAAATCTGCTATCCACATTTTCAAAAATGTCTCCCAAAGCCCCAATATTCTCACCAGCTACACATTTGTTCATGCATAAATTTCAACTTGATTTGAATATGATAACGTATGCATCAAGTTCACATTGCATGTCCACTTAATATCTCTAATAACATTTTGGTAATACTCGACTGTAGTTCAACTAATGTAACAAAGGACTAAGTTTTTGATAATTTCAGTTCTGATGCTAAATTATGAAACTGATAGTGTTTAAACCTTGCAGTTTGCAACTCTGTTATCAGCAGCAGTTACATCGAGTTTTGCCGGGATTGGGAAGATTGGCTGGGGTTGAACTCTTGTTATTTGGTTATACAATTTTTTAACTTATTTGCTGCTTGATCCTATTAAGTTTGGTGTCCGCTATGCACTCAGTAAGAAAGCCTGGCGTCTACTAAACAAAAAAGTGAGTGAACTTGATTGAATCTTCTATGGCACTCACTTATTTGTTGCTGGGAATTTATGTGGACTTTGAATATTGTTAGAATATTTTAACTAAAAGAGTGCTTTGTATACCTGAGAACTCAATCCCACGTCGACTAAATATCCTAAGGTACTTGAATATATATATATATATACTAGAGTTATTTAGCCTTTGAATTAAAGAGAGATCTTGGAACTTTCACGTGTACAGGGGTGAGACTAGCGGAAGAGATACAGATTTCTAAAATCTACGAACCATTTTTTAATATTTTGTTTAATTATTTTCTGTCATTACTTCTATATTAAAATACCAAAAACCTCCAACGGCTAGTATTCCAACAATCATATTTTTTGAGTTATTATACAATTAAATATAGAAGTAATTACAGTCTATTGAACACATATATTGTTTGTATATATATATATATATATATATATATATACGTATTTTTAGTATAGAGAGAAACAATATCATATCAACTATATTTTTACAATATAAGTTTCTAGACAATATTCAAAGGTATGTGTGCAACTTCTGTTTTTTTCAATTGTGCAGATCTGAGTGAAACAACAGTCAATAGGCTGAACTGTTGTATCTGGGGACGACACGTCACTATCTTCTGCCCTGTCCGTGCCTCACCATGCCGTTCACTTTATTTGCATCCAATTTTTTTCAACACATATAAAGGCTAATTTCTAAACCCAATTTATTTCATTACTCTAAAGACACAAGTTCCTGTTTACCATATATCTGCAATGCCAGACGCCTTTCACCACCCAAAAGAGTATGTGGGATTGTAGGGACTAGGGAGCAAACAAAAAGCTCCAAAACCTGATTGGGCAGCCTTTCATGGATTTTGAGGGAGAAAAATGGAAGAACTCCTCAGCTTTATGGGTCACAGGAAGCACTAAAACACCCCTGAAAGGATTGTCTGTGCAAACTTTTCTCCATTAGACTAACTTCTCGCAGAAACAGCTGATGGTCCGAACCCAAAAGTTATACTGGTTGGTTAATGCAGTTACGCCAAATCATTTATCCATTTGGGAATCCATCCATATCGACATATTGCTACAAAGATACACTCAATATTATTTTTGTATTTTCTTTATTTCCTCCTCCTACTCCCCTCCCCTTGAACTAATCACCCCCACCACACCCCCTCCCTGTGTGTGCGCCCTTTTAAAGGGATGCCAACTGGCAACTACTTTCATTGTGCATGTGTTGTTCTGTTTTCACCATGTTATGCACACGCTTCTGATTTCAAATGACAAAACCAAATTTGTATCCCTTGCAGGTTAAGGGAGCTTCACACTTTGAAGGGCAGGGTAGAGTCCTTCGTGAAGCTAAGCTAAGGGGATTAGATATCGATGTCAATTCTCATTATACTCTCTGACAGATGTCCTGGCTGCGATCCTCCTTTTCATTGTTCCTCCTCTGCTCTATCTTTATGTGTAATTTCTCCCCATTGGTCGCTTTTATCACTGTGTATGGTTTGATTGTGCAAAAAACTCAGCTATATGCACAAATACAATCAATAAAAGCTCTTTCTACTGGTTTAGCCAACTACAAATGCCTTCATTAGTCTTGCAATGCAGAAGTCTTGAGGTTTTTTTTTTTTATTGGCATGCTTTGAATGTAATGTACTGTGACATGAACTGATTAAGGAACCAAGTAAATAGGCCTAGTCATCTTTTTCTACCAGTTTTTGGGCCCTGTGGGGCAACAAAAAAGAAAATCATCCATCAAAGCTACAGAAAGCATCAGGAGGAGATTGTCAGTTTGGCTTGTGTACAATTACATGAGAGCTTGAGTCAGGCATCTATGCACAGTGCTGATTTTGATGGAGCAATAGTTGATGAGCGTAGAGCCTCTCAGTCATACATTCAAATAGTTATAAGTTTTAATTCCCGAGTTTTTGGATTAATGATTGAGTTCATGATAATTGATATCAAATCAAACTACCACGTCATAGTGTGAGCTGCAACTCTCTGTAGTCAAATTATAGAAAAAAGCGAGTTATAGATTAGATTGAGATGACTTAGTATTATGTATGAGTGCAACTACTAATAGGTGGGTGAAGTCGTCCAAAAGAAAGGGTTACCATTGGGTCAGTGCCAATAAAATATACTGAAGCGAGGGTTAAAAATAACATTAGAAATACCTTTGTTTTTACAAGTCAATTTCTAGAGACAAGTATCCATGAGTTCATAACACTCAGTCTCATATGGGTGAGGTCATCTCGTTTGTCCCATTTTATTAGATTCAGTTTCACAATCAAATTTTTAACTCCCGTATAATTTTTCACTGTAAATCAAGGAAAAGTGTAATATATAAAAAACAAAAAATGAAAATTTCATGTATGTCCTAATTTATCGTGGAAAATTGAATAGAAGTCAACGATTGAATCCATGTGAAACTTAAATAAATCTATTTTTTTTTATACTAACAATGCATGACGTGCATTGCACGTAAATAAATTTATATATATATTTTTCTAGAAAACGTGAATCATATGTATAATTAAATTAAATAATAAATTAATTACTGAATAATTAATCTATATTTTAATTATTAATGTATCTCTTTCAATCCATGTTGACATTTGCATATTTAATTATATTATAAATTTATTAATTTTTATTTTGTTAAATAGATCGATTAGATCACTTATAATATTATTATATTATTATATACCGAAAAATAAATTATAACATATATTTGACCGTTAAATTGAATCTGGTAACTTCATGTGTATAATAATTTAATATATATAAGACTTTATTTTTTCTTATAAATCTAAAAAATTGTATATAATTGTATTACTAATAAATGAGTTCAAAAAAATTTAAAAGTCCATACAAAAGAGTTGAAAATAAATTGAAGGTCAAATAGGAGTTAAAATTAAAAATTAGATGAAAGTATACAGGTGAGTATAATTGACTTTATCATAATAATATGGGTAAAATAGAAAATCAAAAGCTTTGCACAAATGCTGAACTTTATATGTATAATAATTTAACATATATATAACAAATATAAATTTTATGTTTTTTTAATGCTGACATTTATAAATAGTACAGATTATTATAATTCATATTTATTATCCGAGCACGAAAGATAACACATGCAGGATAATTCAAAGGACACGTTACATATTACTTGTTTGCTTGGGTCCATGTTGTCATCATCTGTCACAAGAGCTCAAATTTCTTCAATAATTCAAAGCAACTACACAATAATTCAACGATTTGATTACGGTCCCGAAATTTTTATTTTAGGTATCATATTTTTATTTATTTTTATATCACATTTGTTGTTATATGTGGTATCAAAAAAAAGTAAAAATAATTACTACAACAATAATAAAAAAATTCACAAATAAAATAAAAATATAAAAAAATATAATAAATTACCCAAAAAAAAGGTAAAATTTTTTTGTACTAAAGGAGAGTGATAAAAATAATTCCACAAATATGGTAAAAATATCCGCACAACAGTAATAAAAATACTTATAAATGTGATAAATTCCCTATAAAAATAATAAATTTTTTAATTATAAAATAACCCACTAAAAATAAAAAATTGAGGTACAATACCAAAATTTTTTCATCGACACCATACTCAAGTCCATAATAATTTACACGTGGGGACGTCAAAACTGCCCATGATGAGTCCCCGAGTTAATCATAAAGATTATATTTATATATCTATGTTGACGTTTTAGCTAACATCAACTGTAGAGTTCTTGTTCCCCCGCCCGTAATGTTGTGGGGTCGAGCTATATCTTGAATAGTGCTTTTTCTTTTTCCCAAATTGCAATTTAACTTGGAGATTCTTCAAAATAAAAAAAAGTCCATGATTTGAGCGATGAACTTAAATTTGTACTGAAATATATTACCATCATGTTGTAAGCTTAACCCAATTTTCTTTGGAATTGGTGCATTTGGAACAACGATTAAATTATTAACAAAGGGTGTGAAAATAAAAATTGTGTCACAAGTTTGAAATACCAAAACTCGAAAAGGGTGACTAGGGTTTTATAGATGAGCGGAATTTTAAGATTTTCTTATAATTTGAAATAAATCAATTTTTATAATTCCTGAGATTTATCAGCAATTTAATTTTTTTTCCCTAATTTACTTATCTGAGTGATAAAGGTATCTATCTCAACTTAAAACATGTGCTGAGATATTTAGTGAATTATAATATCTTTTCGCAGGCCAGAAAGAAACCAAACAACAGGTGTACATCCTTTTGTTAGATCTTTTCAATGGGGAGTGACAATCGTGTCGAGTCGTGTTCTTGTCGAACACTAGTCAATCTTAATTCAATCCGATCCACTAATTATCTCGTGTTTGTATTGACATACATAACCCATGAATAAAAAAATTAACACTCAATTTTATGTCTAAAATTTTTTATTACTTAATCGAATCTATGCTCATACTTTTTTTATAAACTAAAAATTAACTTAATAAATATAATAATAAAAATGAATAAAAATATATATTTTTTAGACCTAAGGTGTATGAGTGTGAATTTGAAAATAAAAAAAAGGGTTAATTACAAGTTGCACCTTGAAAGATAGTTTGAATCTCAATTTAAACTCTCAAAGATTAAAAATCTCAATTTACACCCCCAAAGATCAAAAATCTCAATTTACACTCACAAAAATAGAAATTTGTATCAATGTGCACCCCCCCAAAGATAAAAAATCTCAAATTGCACCCTTAAAGATAGAAATTTGTATCAATGTGCACCTAAAATTAAATTAATAAATTATATCTAGATTCCCTCATGTTTGTCAGTTAATCATTTGGATTCCTTCACATTTAGAATATTACTCTTATATCTCATGGAGTTTGTGCATGTGTAACACATAACCCATTTTCGTTGATATATGTTAATATAACTGTTAAAAAAAATATGATTTTATCATAATAAAAAATTATAATTTTATATTACCCTTTATTTTGTGGGTCCGATATACTTTAAAGTTCGAAATCAAATTTATCATTTGAATGTTCAATAAAATGTAGATATTTATATAATATTTTTTTATATCCAATGCAATATATCACTCAATGTGCAACTCTTTATTCTATTAGATATTCAAATTGTAAGGTTGATTTTGAATTTTAGAGTATATTAGACCTATAAAATAAAGGGCAATATAAAATTATAATTTTTTATTATAATAAAATCGTATTTTTTAACGGTTATATTAACAGATATCAACGAAAAAGGGTTAAGTATTACACGTGCACAAACGTCATGAAATGTATGAGTAATATTTTAAATGTGAAGGGTCCAAATGATTAAGTGACAAGCATAAAAGGATTTAGGTATAATTTATCAATTTAGTTTTAGGTGCACATTGATACAAATTTCTATCTTTGAGGATGCAAATTGAGATTTTTTATCTTTAGAGGTGCACATTGATACAAATTTCTATTTTTAAATGTGCAAATTGAGATTTTTTATTTTTGGGGGTGCACATTGATATAAATTTTTATCTTTGAGGGTATAAATTAAAATTTTTGATCTTTGAGGGTACAAATTGAGATTTGAACGATCTTTCAGGGTATAATTTATAATTAACCCAAAAAAAAGAAAGAAAAAGAAAATGGTATATGGGCTTGGGCCTATATTTCCCTCGGCCTATAATGTGTAATCTGGGCCGGGCCAATGCCGACCAAGGTTGAATCACGTCCACTGGCGATCAAATTGTCCTTATCAGAAACCATCTTTTCATTATGACACGTGGGCTTCACATTTTGACCCCCACAAATCGAGATATGTTATTAATAATAATAATATCTCAAGCTTTGATTTTGCAGTACTATTAAAATTTATTGTTAAAAAGACCCAATAAAAAAAAAGAAATAAATTATTTTTTTCTTGAATTTTTCATGCCTTTTGTGTGACAGATGTGATTGTTATGGACAAATTCAGATGAAAATGACATAATAAATAAAAAATATGTATAAAAAACCCCCGAGTGGCTAAAGCCCTCCATGACATCAGATAATTAGAAATTGTTTCGACAAATAAAAGAAAAACACACGAATTATCAAAATAAAAAATTGTTGATCTTTGCTTGTTTTTCAAACTCTCACGGCTTGTGCGCACGTAACAATAAATTAGAAAAATTAATTAAATATTTGAGATAAGATTTTGTTATGCTAATTAAATTTCAATATGAAAAGGATAATAAGAACTATTTTTTGTATTTTCTTTTATAGTAAAGACATCATCAACAGTACCTCTTTTTACCTACTATGATATTATTAGAATTTGCTAATTTTCTTGGACACATAATCTACGTCCCACTCACATCAGACAATCAAAGTAGCAAAAATCTTTCTTTTGAGCTTCAAATTTTCTTTAACTTATTTTCATTTAATTAAACAAATGAAATTTTGAATAGCGAGATGATTTTTTTTATTTTTTTTTTGTCACAGTGTATAGAGGGGAGAGGGCTTGGTGACACTCAAACTTTATCAATAAGATAAGAGGAGCATGTATAGTTGAATATCTACGATAAATTAAAGTAAATGCGAATGAAAGGAATACACAAGGGTTTGGGGGGTTACCTGCATAGCTAAGAATCAATTTTCTCAACCCCCACCACACACACGCACACATACAACCTAGTTTTTTTTTTTTGCTTGTGAAAAGAGGGAGGACCAGTCAAAAATTCTATACTGTGTGACTTCTCAGAATTGAACTGTTTTTTCTGCCTGAAGCATTTAGGGTGGGCTATAAGACCAAAAAGGACGACCTTTAGCAATGTTAGTAGGCCATTCTCTTCATTTAGGTCAAGTAACTTCTAGTCTTGAATCTTTTTAAACATTATTGTTACTTTATATTTTACATTAAAAAAAATTAAAATAGAATGAAATATGAGACGAGCGCGAGTTACGCTTCTTCTTGTGTCAAAGTTCATAAGACCCGCCTACTAATAGAATTAAAAAGAAAGCTTGTTCCCTCCAACCCACATGAGGGTCTCCCCTTCCATAAAATATCTGATTTGAGTCATAATTCCTAATCAGACCAAGTAACAAACCCCGTTATTTTCATAAATCAAATCCTACTTGATAATTACATGAAAGACAAGAATGACCCTAAATAAGTAGAGCTTACTAGTAGATCATCAACTCGGGTGATAAATCCGAAAAATATTGTGTTTACTAAAATTTTTATTGAATTTTAAATTGGCATACAAAATTGAATAATTTTTGTTTTTTTAAGTAGATAGCATACAAAATTACTTGGCCAGATATGGGGAAGTCAGGTGCTCTTATGCTAACCACGCAAAAATGTTAAAAATGCCACACCCACCTGCGATTTATAGTGCTTGAATGTCACAACTTGAGCGAAAGTCGTCCTTATTCATTTATATATCAGTTAAATATGATTTATATATACACGAAATCGATATAATACGATTCATATTTAATAAATTAATAAATCAGTCCTGTGTAAATAAAGTATTTTTTGATATGAATCTACTAAGATCCAATTGACATGTGATGATACTTCATCACAAAAACAAATTAGATTGTATTGATCATCCATTGAAAGTCAGATTCAAAAGACTAAAAGCCATTGAACTAGGAAAGTTTGATGTGCGATACCAACTCCGGGTGTCCATGAGGGGATAGGTTTAGGACGACTTCATCGCTGGCTTTTTTTTTTCGTTTTTGGGGAGAGTGAGGGGAAAGAGGGACTTGAACCCTTAACTTTAAGAAGACAAAGTTTTGACAAGATAAGAAAAGTTGATTGATGCCCTAAAATTGACCCATGGGACTTGAAAATTATATGTGGACAGATCTTTTAACACTCGGGGAGCAGGAGTGAGAGTAGTCTTAACCAACCTAGATGACTCCACAGTCGAACAAGCAACCGAACTCAATTTTGAAGCAACAAACAATGAAGTTGAATACGAAATTATGTTGAAAAATTTGACCATTTGAAAATGGTTTATTAATGAAAAAAAAAATATTAGTTCACAATTATTCAAGATTGAGGTCACTTGTGCAATACATAAAAAGTGTTTATTTTTTATTGTGTTTAAAGTTTTTTTGGTCATGAATTGTGTTTAAAGTTAAATACCGTTGAAAAATAAGTGATTTATTATGCTTAAAAATTTAAAGGGAGAATTACACCTTGATCGTCTAAAATTTGTCACGCGTTTAGACTTTTGGCATCAATGTGTGTTGGTATATCTATTATTAAATTATATTCAGATTCCTTAAAATTTGTAGGTATGTATATTATATTTAAACCTTTTAAGGTTAAAATGTTATACTTAAACTAAAAATACTTCAATTAATGATAGAATATCAAATATATTAAATTTTACAAACAAACAATTAGGCTATCTATTGGAATTTAATTTGGTTGTCTAAATCACCAAATTANATTAAATTATATTCAGATTCCTTAAAATTTGTAGGTATGTATATTATATTTAAACCCTTTAAGGTTAAAATGTTATACTTAAACTAAAAATACTTCAATTAATGATAGAATATCAAATATATTAAATTTTACAACNATTTGTAGGTATGTATATTATATTTAAACCCTTTAAGGTTAAAATGTTATACTTAAACTAAAAATACTTCAATTAATGATAGAATATCAAATATATTAAATTTTACAACCAAACAATTAGGCTATCTATTGGAATTTAATTTGGTTGTCTAAATCACCAAATTAAACTACCAAGTTATCCTAATTAAAGTTAGAAAACATTGCATCCATTATAGTTTGACCTTTTGTTTAATTTTTTTACTTTTATTTTAATAGATAATATAATTATATACTAATTATGATTTTTTAAGAAAAAATTAGTTTTTAATTTAATTTAATTTTAATAAATGACATAATAGAATGTTCTATTATAAATGACTTAGACTCCTTGTTTAATATTTTTGTTTTATTCAAATAGATAATATAATTATATACGAAATTATGAATTTTTAATAAAAAATTAGATTTTTATTTTTAATAACATGAATTTTTATTGTAAAATTTAAAATATTTGATATTTTATCTTTAATTGAAATATTTTTGGTCTAAATATAATATTTTAAACTTAAGGGGTGTAAGTATTATACGCCTATAAACTTTAGGGAGGTTGAGTGTAATATATTAATAAATATATTAACAATAAGAGTCTAAGTGTTATGCGAGTAAAAGTTTTAGGGAGTCTGTATATAATATTTAAAATATTAGGGGATTTGAATAATCAAATGACAAACTTTAAGGGGTCAGAATATAATTCTCCCAAATTTAAAATACAAATAGTTAGATTTATTGTGATTGATATCCATCCGCTCTTGCCTTGTGGTGCTGCTACGATTCCACGCCTCTTACAAGGCGCGTTGCAGCAAGTTTCTCAGTTTAAACATCCCCTACCTCCTCTTCCTCTTCCCAGAGTGACCTCACTGCACCTCTCTCTGTCCCTCTACACCTCTCAATCTCCATTTTTTATTGCCATGTCATTATACATTAGTTACTTCTCTCTTGTTTTCTTCAGTTAGTTATGCATGACTAAGAAGATTTTTTGTTCATTTCTTCCTCTTTTGTCTCCTTTCACTCCAGACCCATTTCACACCACAAGTTCAGCATCAAACCCATTAACTTAAATCCTTACTTCTAATCATTTTGGATAATAATCATGGCCGAAATGGCTTGTCTCCATCTGGGTTTATTCCAAAACAGTATCAATCCCTTTGGTTCTTAGTTAAGTACCGTTTAGTTTGCTCCGAGAGGCGAAGAATCCCAAGATTTTTCTTGTTCTCAAAGAATTTTATAGAGAGTCAGAGACTACTACTTCATATTATAATCTGGGTTATTTATATAATCAGGATTTGATATTGCCTATTGTAAATTTGTGGAAAGGGTGGAGTAGTTGAGATTTGAAAGGTGACATTTACTGGAGCTGAAATTGTTTGGTCCGAAATCCATGTCTGTGTCTAAGTCATTCGGCTCAGAGATTATGCTTTCGAGCCCCTTTGTTAAATCAAGGGACGTGGTTGGTTTCAAAGTCTCTCCACCTCTGTGTTCTTGCAATGGTAATTTTCTGCTCCTAAAACTTGATTGATGACTTTGTACGTTTTTTTTTGCTTTTTTTTTTTTGGGTCAAGATGGTAATATTGTAGGAAGAAGACGGGAATGTTGGTCACTTACAAGGTACTACTTTTTTTGTTTTTGATGAAACTTACAAGGTATAACAATGGCTTCTATTCCAGGTTGCAGTAAAACTTCATACTTATCTTCATCTTTTTCCTCCAATTTTAGCAACCAAGCACTGAACTAATTGTTGCCCATCATTTGTCCTATATGAAAATATTTTATTATTTTGCAGTCATGCTTAGAGCTATTGGAGTTCTTTAATTTGAGCAATTGAGTTACAGTCTTTGGATCAAAATTTCGTTTCAAAACGGTCTAAACTATTGAAAGGTCTAGGTTTCCATGAAAATCGAAACAGGCTACTGATTGAAATTTGAAAATTTTATATTCAAGGTCTTTTGAGATATTTCAAATTACTTCGACCAATGTTTTGTAAACAAATTTCAAAACGTTTTTAAGTTTTTGCAAAACGTTTCTTCTCGTATATGATTGAAACAATGCACCAAAAAAAAATTTTAATCTTTGCTTTGATTACAACAAGGTTGAATTGTTTTCTGATATGGGCTGGGAACATATTCAAAATGTTGGCCAAATGCAAATGTATGATTGTTAGACAGAAACAATATTTTTTGGTTTTTTATGATGGTAAAGAAGTTACTTTTTCTCTCTTTTTGGGCAACAATCTATACCATTGGCTTGTTAGTGTTTTTTTTTTTCAATATAAAATCTGAATTCTACCAACTGCTGATTGCTGAATGTTTGGAGTTGCAAATTTTCTTTTAATTTATTTTTTCTTCTGTGGATTTTTGTATTCAGGGATTTTCCCTAAGGTTTCCTGTTCAAGTACTCCACAAAATGCTACTAGTTCAATTGCCCAAGAAAAGTTTCCAGTGGATACTTTTTTGTATCAAATCACTGGAACAGATGGTGTGAGTTCAAACTTGTATTTTAGGTATACAAGAGTACTTGAGGCAATTGATGATGAGTATGATGGAGTTATTGTCAATTCCGAAAGATTACCATCTAATTCAAATGTCTTTGCCACTAAACTCCGTTCGTCTCTTTCTCACTGGAGAACTAAGGTAGTTCATCTTCATATGTTTCAATAGGTTTTTTTTTTTCGTATTCTTTTCCTGGTAAATAAGAGTTTAAGGAATCGAAAAGGAGTGAATCCATGTACAGAAGGGGTATACCCCAGGTAAAAACAATTGTTTACATTTGACCAACAAAGACGATACAAGTTTAGGAAGCAAAACATGTACAAAACACATGTTTGGAAAATCTTCTAAATGGCTCACAAATCAAAGAAACAATTCATGTTCAAAGACGGATCTCCTAAACAATAGCCATTGAACTTGATAATTGCATTTTCTTCATAAGGGGACCAAAAGAGATTTATTCTGATGCAGAGCTCTTAAACAAGTGTATATGATTGGCTTCTTAAGGACACCCTTTTTGGCATATTGGAGAATAATTACCATATCAAACATGTTTCTTCAGATGCTTGGACCTGTATTTTTGACTGTTCTTCACACGAAACATGTTTATTCCATTCAAATGAAATCTGTATATTTTTTTCCTGGGAAGATGAACATCTGAATTAGGACACCTCAGTTTATTGCTAAATTTTGGTGTATCCACATGGTGAATGTTTTCAGATTTTGTCTGAGCTTGTTATCACTAGAATGAAAAAAATACTTTAGTTCGGTGTTCTGCTTCTGGTTTTTCAGCCAACTATTTATTTTATGTCCACCAAGCTGCAAGCATTATAATCAAATTTTGGCACAAATACACCAGATCCTTTTCTGATTTCTCAGGTTTATATTTATTGTCACGGTAATTATTGAATGTAGGGAAAGAAGGGAGTTTGGCTTAAGCTGCCCCTGGAAAAATCAGAACTCGTTCCCGTCGCAGTAAAGGTAGATTAACCTATATATAACCCTTTCAGATTGAACTAGTGGCATAAGCAACTTATGTTTGAACCTCCTCCATTTAAATAATGCAAGATGTCACTAAATAACCAAGAAATTGCATATATACATGATTCATTTGTACTGAACACCAGTTTTTCCACTCGTTGGTTTTATAGTCCATAAAGATGCTGTCTCTAAATTAATGACTTGACTATAGGAAGGATTTAAGTACCACCATGCAGAAAGAGGATATGTCATGATGACATACTGGATTCCTGAAGGACCTTGCATGCTTCCTGCTAATGCTTCTCATCATGTGGGGGTTGGGGCTTTTGTTATCAATGACAGAAATGAGGTATGCATGCTTGTGTTGACATTGTGGGAATGAGAATGAACAAAGTTGTGAAACTTAAATTGTCATTCTAGAGGCAAATGAAACTGCAGTCACACTTTTGTTTGATGAACATGTTTAGGGCATTTTTCTCTCTATACTTTTAACTGTTGCCCACTAATAGTTCCGGAGTAATTGAAATTTTTCCTCTGTTTATTTTGGTTTAAATAAGTGCAGAATTTGTTCATTAGTCGTATGGTACCATAGAGAATTATTCAGTGACATTTTTTTTCCATGGCCCGGACTCGCTCAATGGAATCTAGAGCTTTCAGGGCCAGACTGCCAGTAGTTTGACATACCTTCCACTTAGCCATGGGTTAAATTGGTCTAATGGACCCATTATCGTGCAAAAACCAGTCAGCTTAGATGCATACGTCTAGATTCTGGTCTGTTTGAGTTATTAGACTTCATAGCATTTCCCATAGAGAAGCTTTGCTTTGCATTTTTGTGTCTACTCTTACCTTTAAAGAACACAATTCCCTGTTCTGTTTCTTTTGTTTTCTATGAGGGGAAGCAAATCAATCATTGAACTGCTTATTTCTGTAAGCAACCTTGAGGCTACACCTTTTCACTGTTCCTTAGAAAAACATCCTGGTGGCATTTTGCTTATGGCACATACGAGGCTAAAGAAACAATTTGGTTCAAGTGATTCAATAATATGACTTTAGTTGCATTACATGTGCCAGTGTTAATTTCTCATCTCAGAGACCTGTAATTCTAATTCCAACATTTCTGATTACATGCGGCAGGTGCTTGTTGTACAAGAGAAACACTATGCCCCGGCACTTGTTGGCCTTTGGAAAATACCAACGGGTTATATTAATGAGGTATGTTTTTTTCCCCATTGAACTCCAACCTCATTATTTTTGGATGCTTCCAAGATCCTAAATATCATATCAAAGTTATCCATTTATTTACTTTTGAACTTATTTCATGTGTGCAATAAATTAGTCAGAGGAGATCTTTACGGGAGCTGTTAGAGAAGTTAAGGAGGAAACTGGTGTAAGAGCTCCACACTTATTTGATGATTATTCAGACTTTTGGCAATCTAGAGCGTGTGATCAAACTTTTTGAAAAATTTTGACTCTAATTGTTTTATGGTTCAGATTGACACTGCATTTGTGGAAGTTATAGCTTTCAGGTAATATTACTATGGCTTTTCATACTAAGGAATATGGGTTCAAATGAACTAAGGTCATATGGAATTTCTTACTTGACATATAATTTCGATATCAGCATTGTTTACAGTGAAGGAAAATTCTTAAGCAATAACTGGATGAATGGGTCTCACAATCTCACTTACACACTATATTATCCTATCTGTGTTCACTAAGTATGGGCTGAATGCCTTTTTTGCACCAGCTTTTGGGCCTTACTTGACCAAAATTACGTTCTTTTATTTAGTTAGCTTAGCTTTAATTTCTTCAGTGTAATGTCAAAATAGTCAAAAAAATTAGTGCTTATAAGTTTTAATTATAGCAAGGGTGGCATACATTAACTTTTAAACTTTTAGATAGATGGTGCTTAGGGATTTTGATAATCTACTACTCCTAATCCTGATAAAAATATAATCTCCAAATCCAATATCATTGATTTTTCACATGCTTTCGATGTATCAAATTCCAGGCATGCTCACAATGTGGATTTCGAAAAGTCAGATTTGTTCTTCATTTGCATGTTGAGACCCCTCTCGACGCAGATCATGATTGATGACCTTGAAATTCAAGCAGCTAAGGTAAGTACGACTCGCCTCACAGAAAGGTGCTCTTTTCTTTTACAACTCTCCATATTAGTAAATGTTATTTTAAGCATTTTACTGAAGGTACAGTGCAATATAAATGGTGTTGGGAGAGATGTTTGTGGCCGTTGGATGAGTTTGTTTCAAACCGTCGGATAAACTTATTGAAACCTGTCATGTTTTATATTATAAATATTTCTGAATAATTTCCTGGGTACCACAATGCAGTGGATGCCTTTGGATGAGTTTGTAAAGCAGCCGCTGATCCAAGGAGACTGCATGTTTAAGAAGATCGTTGATATTTGCATTGCGCGGCTAGGGAAGCGTTACTGTGGATTATCCTTTCATAACCTGGTTTCCAAATTTGATGGGAAACTATCTTCCCTGTACTTTAACATAGTTGAGTCTCAAGATTCCAATTGTCAAGCCAATTAAAAATCGCTCGATCACCAGTCCTATTGCTGATGCTGTTTCTTCATGATAATTTTCTGCTCTCCTTTCCCCTTCTGTTTAAATGGTAGAGGTGTAACGGCGTATATAGTCTCACTGTTGACATTCTTAACACCAGTTGTTCGTGTTCTACAAGTGATGTACATGTATCATCAGAGGTGTTACAATTGTATTTGTTTGTGTTGTGTATTATATAGAATGTGGTGGCAACTGTACATGTCTCATGATAAGGATGTCTAACCTAGCCTCCTCAGATGAAGATAGAAATCTTTGGGTATGGCATCTAAACACTTCTATCTTGCTGTTTGTTTGAATTGATTTGTTACCTTATTAATGAGACTTCTTTCGATAAAACTAGGAATATATTGAACTATGTAATGTTGTAAGAACGTGATAGGTTCCTTTTTTAGAATTATACACAATGCTCTTATGGCAATAATTATGAATAGTCATCGATTGACCTCCGGCGCAAAAGGGTAAATGAATGAGACTTATTAGGGGACTTTCAATTTGTTACAAACATATGATCATTATGCTTCAACCCAGTTATTTTATTTCACCTCTATAGTTGACCATTGAGCACTGCTACTAGAGGGCAATTATGTGGAGGGTGATGTTCTAGAGAAATTGTATTAGTCTAGTGCACTATGGTCACGCCTGGTTCAGTTGGAGAAGTCTACCGTACCCAGAAAAAATACGTACCTTACTTTTAAATTTTACAATTTTAATGGATGCTGTTATATTTTTTGCGCGTCATTTTACAAAAAAAAAAAAATTACAAATTTTGTGAGTGATTTATAACTTTATAGGTGCTATGATGGATTGCAATTTATCACAAAATTGGTAAAAACAGTTTATGAAAAAGAAAGTGATAAAAAATACCTATAAAAATTATAAAAATACCCATAAAAATTATCAATAACGATACGATACCAATATTATTTTTCCTTTCTTAAGTCATCAACGGCGATATAGGTGAGATAGAATAACCCGTTGACAAAAGAGTGATTATGTCATGCTTGGTTTTTTAATTTATAACCAAACCACCATAGATCTAGATTCTCTCAAATATATTTCTTAAATTTTTAAAGACAAACTATCACTTGTAGATTAAGGATGATGTTACTTGAATTAAGTGGTATCTAAGATGGGGAGTTAACTACGGTATCAATTTCTTTTTTTTGGTATAATATCTTCATTTATTATATTTATGTGTATTTTTATTCCATTAAAATCATAAAAATTAGAGGTACATTACTAAAATATTTTCTACTGTACAGTAGTGAAGACCCTGAGATGGTTTAGAACGTCCACGAGACACTGCCAAATCATCAAAATCATATTCGCAGAGAAAATATTCAATACTTGTCAGGTACCAGGTTGTCATTGACAATCGGTACTCATCACCAATCAACAACTACCATCTTAAGGTAGGTAGTGGAGAGAGAAAAATTGAAAGAAAATCTATTTTGAGGTGGCAGCTCTTGATTGGTAATAAGTACCAACTATCAATGACAGCTTGATACCTATCAATAACAAAATATGAGGTGGCAATTATTGATTGATGATGAATATCAACTTTCAATAACAGTATGGTACCTGTTAAGTACTAAATATTTTCTCTCTATCCATGTTCACATTTGTTCTTTTGTCTGAAGATTTTTTTTTTTAACCTTTTTGTGTTAAGATTAATGAATGTGTATAGGACTATTTATGGTACTAAATAAATAGTCAACAACTATGAAAGAATAAGAAAAGGATATCTTCTAATCTACCTCGATAAATGATCATTCTATGATGACAATGACATGAGCTTGAATAATAAAATACTAATAAATACTAAAATAACAGAAAACGGTCTGTCTTAACATCTCAAGACAAATACGTGTACAAAATGAAGGCATCTCTAAGTACTAAACATTTGAAAAAAAAGGTCGAGATAGTTGGAAATAATTCTGTGCACACACACTGCCCACAAGAGTCGAATCAGATTTGGATTTTATCTTACACTTAGGATTAGGGATAACAATCACGTCTGATTATATCATATTTTTGCGGGGTCATTTTGAATTCGTATCAATTACTAATCAACTTTAATTTAACTCGTTCAATTAATCACTTCAACCTATTTATTTTTATATTATATTTATATTAACCAATATAATTTGTGAATAAAAAATTTAACGCTCAATTTTCTGTCTAAAATTTTATTATCACCTAATTAAATCTATTTTATACATTTTTTATAAGCTAAAAATTAATTTAATAAATATAATAATAAAAATGAGTAAAACTATTTTTTTTATTTTAAGAATAAAGTTACTACTTAATAAAAATTGGTAATTTATTATTATAATACTACTTAAACATGTTAATAGTGTCAATTTGTTCGTGTTTGATCCTAATACAACTCATTTATTATTTGTGTTAACGAATTGTGTCATATTCAAATTCGTATCAAGAAATGATCAATCCTAATCCGTTAATTTCATGTTAATTTCGAGTCAAGTTTTCGTGTTGTGTATAAAATTACCATCATTGCTGATAATCAAATAAAAATAAGATGATGGATCACCTTGAACTTTTTTATTTTGTTTTAAAGGACAATGAAAAAAAAGTAACTATTTAGGGACAAACTGAAATCTTTTGTTTATGGGCAAAATTGAATTTTCCCTATTTATTTAAATCCGCACACACAATTAAAAGTCTGACTTTTCAACTTCCTCCAAAAGGAGAACCCTTTTTTTAAGTGCTCAATGTCCGCATCTCTCTCTCTCTCGCTCTCTCTCTCTCTGATCCGAGCTCGACACCACGCTCCTCTGGGTAAGGTAGGGTATTCTAACTTAAATCTCTGTAAACTCTCTCTGTCTCTCTCTTTCTACAAACATATACGTTTATATATTTGTGTGTATGGAATTCTGCAAGTTATAACTAATTTTCAGACTCTCTTTATCTCATGCGCGTGGGATTTTCGTTTTGGAAATGGAATTGGAGCAAGACCAATTCACATTTGCCCAAATTTGCAACAACTTTTCCTGAATTCAAAATTTTTCTTTTGATTTGGCCTCAATTTCCAGTTCAAAACTTCAATTCCATGCTTCCTGACGCAGAATTTGGCTCATTAACTAGGGTATTATCTGTCTTCATATCTATTTTAATTTTTTTGAAGTTATAACTATATATTAATAGTCGACTATTCGGCAGCTGATTTTTTTTTTTAATTTTTGTTGGTTCTCTATAAAGATGCTGAGCTCGCGATAGGAGAAATTCATTCACTGGAGGGGGGTGGTGGTGGGTAGATATGCGGTTGTTTCCATTGAGCTCGAGTTCGTCGAAGGAGCAGCGTAAAGGAGGCAAAAGTCGTGCTTTATTGTATCTCAATATATATGATCTCACACCTATAAACAATTATCTTTATTGGTTCGGCCTTGGGATCTTCCATTCGGGTATAGAAGGTACACTAATTTCATTTTTCTTTACTGTTGATCACGCTAAAAATTATTGTTTTCGTATATATAACTTTGAACTTCATTGGAATTTTGATTTTTCTGAGTTCGACAACGTCAAAAGTCATTTTGTTTATAGAGTCAGAGTAGTTCTGAGTTTTGAGTCACGGGAAACAATTAGTTGTGTAAATTTCGTGATTATAATTTATTTCCTAGGAATATTGTTCTACATGATATTTTGTGTCTTATATGCCGTATTGAGACATTATTATAACTGGAGATGGCAGTAGAATAAAAATCTTATAATGGTCATTGAAAGTGGTTGCACATTCATTCATGTTCAGACTTCTTAGAATTGGCAACATTAGAGAATTATGAGGTTGTGTATAGTTTACCCTCCCCAAACCCCGCAGTGGGCCAAAGCCTCGTGCACTTGACCGCTTTTTTTTTTTTTTTTTTGAGAAAACTGAGACACTAAAAGGGAGGTTTTTCCAAAGTCTATAATGATGTGGAGCATTCTAGACTTTATATCTAGGATACTGAAATTGCTTTTCCAAAGTAACTGGAAGTGTATGGGGAGGATATTACAATGTCAAAAGGGAGGTTCCACTGGTAAAATTTTGCGGGCATCCAGCTACATCATGTAAAAAGCTTTCAGTAAGAGATAAGTGACTGCGTAAATTCTTTCATCATATTTATTTTAACCTTTCAGTTTCCGTCCTACAAAATAGACATTGTCATCACTACAGCTCCATTTGATTCTTAGTATTTTTATAGATCTTTTAATTTTTATTTTTGGCATATTGTTGCATCTGGCTTGAAGACTAATAAAATGCTGATAACAAGCCATCTGGTGCCTACCAGAGTGTTCAACACTGATACTTTGGTTCTAAACACACTGCTTAAATTCAGTGTTATTGTTATTAGTTGCACTTGGCACCCATTTGGAGTCGTGGATTACAACATCATCTAACAGATTGTGATTGACAAACTTATGAGGGCACCTGAACTTGAGATATCTTGCAGACCACAGATAAACCACATACTTTTTCACAAGATATGAAGCCTCTTGGATAATCATTTTGTGCGGCAGTATTACACTGTGCTTCCACCTACTCTTCTCTTTTATCATTTATTTCCTCATTAGCTTAATGTCCTTCTACTTGGTTTGATACATAGTACATGGTTTGGAGTATGCATTTGGAGCCCATGAGTACCCAACCAGTGGGGTGTTTGAGGTGGAACCAAGAAGTTGCCCTGGTTTTATCTTCAGGCGATCAGTGCTTTTAGGCAGCATCGACATGTCTCCTTCAGGATTTCGGTCTTTCATGGAGCATCTTTCTGGAGAGTATCACGGGGACACATATCATTTGATTGCCAAGAACTGCAACCATTTTACTGATGAAGTCTGTATGCGTCTTACAGGGAAGCCCATTCCTGGATGGGTAAATCGAATGGCCCGATTAGGTAAGAGAGAAGATCGTTGTTTGCATTTCTAATTTACATAGTGAAAGAGAAGTTTCCGGGATGTTTTTGTAGTTTTTAGAGTTGGTATGTCATTCTAGATAATTTGGAGATGAAGGAATTCACAGACTTGTTAGGCCCGTGATTAATCTTTTGGATTCTATCTTATCCTGTGCACTTTTGAATTTCAGGTTCTTTTTGCAATTGTCTATTGCCGGAAAATTTTCAGGTTACAGCCGTCAGACATCTTCCCGATCATCAAGCGTATTCTGGTAATGGTTTTTAATTTTGTAGTATAACTCTGTTGCAGTTCACTATTGTCATTCAAATATAACCAGATCATGTGGTTTGGAACTAGTGACACATTCTTTTTTTTTTTTTAATTGAAATCTAACAACCACCTTGCATGGCTGCATAACCACCACCCTCCCCCACTCATAATAGGCTGCCAACCCCGGTGGCAAAACCTCCCTGCACCCCAACTTCCCCCACTCCGCTTTCCCAACTCTAGGTAGAACCCTCACCACCAATGGCAGAACCATCCACCCTTGCAAACCCCTTGGGCAAAATGCACCCCACCCACCTTGTAATCCCCCATCCCACCCTGATAGAAACCTCCCACCTCTGTAACCTATGAACCACCACCACCAATAGCACAACTACTACCAGGTCAACTACAAATCGAATCCAACTCTATGTTTGAATGTAAGTCAAAATCAAAATCTGTAAAATTCAAGTACAAAATTCGAGTATCTAATTAATCAATCTCAAAATAGTTGGAACATAGGTTGAGGAGGACAAATGGGTACTCTACCACCGCTGTCATTTCACAAGCCACAGCCACCAAAGCACCTCCACCACATCCATCCGACAAACGCCCTATGTAAGAACCTCCCTACCTTCGACAAACCCCCCACCATCACAAAACACCCCCCCTGCCGAAACCCTAAAAAAACCACAAACAAAAGAAGAAGAAGAAGAAGTGTAAGAAAAAACTAGTGTAGAGATAATGGAAGAGGATGGATTGGGGTAAATAGGGGATATTTAGTAATTAAAAGAAATTATAGGAGTATTTTCATTTTTTCCATGACAATTTGGCAGAAAACAACTCTTCTTCATGCCTATCTGCCAAATAGGCATGTCTTAATACCATTAAGTGTGATGGAAATTTTAAAGGTTTGCACATAGGTCCAAACCACATAGGGTTATGTTGTTTTATTTGAATGGCAGGTGATGAAGTAAAAATTGGAAAAACCACATTTAGGTAAAATGATCCTCATTTAAAGTTATTTTTTATTCTTCTTGTTTAATATGGGCCAGATAAAATTGGAAAGATCCAAAACATCGACATGTATCATATGTTGCTATAAACAGTGAGCTTAATAAAGAACAAAGAAAACAAATCGTGCAAACAAAACATGAACTACGCTTTTATTAATGAAAGTGAAACGTTGATCCCCCTGTGGGATTGATTATCATGCTTTATTGTTAATCTTGTNATTTTTTATTCTTCTTGTTTAATATGGGCCAGATAAAATTGGAAAGATCCAAAACATCGACATGTATCATATGTTGCTATAAACAGTGAGCTTAATAAAGAACAAAGAAAACAAATCGTGCAAACAAAACATGAACTACACTTTTATTAATGAAAGTGAAACGTTGATCGCCCTGTGGGATTGATGATCATGCTTTATTGTTAATCTTGTCAAAGTGCCACCTTTTGACTCAGATAAAATTGTTAAACCACTCTTCTTGAAGGATATAACTTGCAGAATTATGATACTTGTTGATAGTAGCCATATGAAAAAGTGTGGTGATAATTTATAGGGGTAATTACAATGAATCTCCCTTTAGTTCATATTAATTTCACATCACTCTGCTCAACTTTCATTTGTGATACTCAAACCCTGAACTAGTGACTCGGTGCAAACCATGACAGAGNTCAGATAAAATTGTTAAACCACTCTTCTTGAAGGATATAACTTGCAGAATTATGATACTTGTTCAAAGTAGCCATATGAAAAAGTGTGGTGATAATTTATAGGGGTAATTACAATGAATCTCCCTTTAGTTCGTATTAATTTCACATCACTCTGCTCAACTTTCATTTGTGATACTCAAACCCTGAACTAGTGACTCGGTGCAAACCATGACAGAGCAGGCAGTTTGGGTATAATATCCATAATGTCTCCTATTTGTCATTCATTTTTCTTTGTAATGCCCTTATTCCTTTCTACCTTCTATAATCTCTCTTTTTTACTTTCTTAGAAAGCTACCTCTCTCTCTAAAGAGGAGCATAAAATTAAGGAATTATGACAAACCAATGCATGAAAATTATTTATTGGTTCACCTTAGTATTCAATAACAAGAAGCATTCATCCAAGCACAAGTCCTCTCAAAGACCAATCNTGCCCTTATTCCTTTCTACCTTCTATAATCTCTCTTTTTTACTTTCTTAGAAAGCTATCTCTCTCTCTAAAGAGGAGCATAAAATTAAGGAATTATGACAAAACAATGCATGAAAATTATTTATTTTTAATTGACATACCAAGTTGATCCATTTTCTCCCCACAAACACACATGGAAAAAAAAAAAAATTCCTATTGCTCATTTTGCCTCCCTAATCTCTTTCTCTGTCTGTGACTCACTCTGGTTCTCTTCACCATACCCAGTTGACCCATGCTTTGGCTATGCGACTTCTCTTCCCAGTCTTGCTTTGGTTCACCTTAGAATTCAATAACAACAAGCATTCATCGAAGCACAATTCCTCTCAAAGACCAATCGCAATCATCTCCAAAGAACTCCAAGAGATCCAAATCAACCCATCTCACGCCCTACCTCACTGCATCCCAAAAAACCCCAAGCTCCAATTCTTGACCCCTCACACAAATCAAACCCGTTAGTTTAGCTAGAACTAACAGGCAAGCTTTGTTTGTTGAGGATGAAAATCCAATTGGGCACCATGGAAAGTACAGAGACTGGGAAGGGACATTGGATTTCTTATGTGAAGTGTGTTTGAGGTGATTGGTGAAGCTGGATGTTGCAGTGGGACTCTGGTGGTAGAGAAAAAGAAAGAAATGAAGATGGTGNAACTAACAGGCAAGCTTTGTTTGTTGAGGATGAAAATCCAATTGGGCACCATGGAAATTACAGAGACTGGGAAGGGAAATTGGATTTCTTATGTGAAGTGTGTTTGAGGTGATTGGTGAAGCTGGACGTTGCGGTGGGACGCTGGTGGTAGAGAAAAAGAAAGAAATGAAGATGGTAGGTATGGCAATGGCCAATGGGGCGCCGACGTTTTGGGGCTGGTGAGCATGGCCATGGGCTATGATTGAATGTGGGTCTGGGTACTTGGTGTTGATTTGATAGCAGGTACTGGCAATGCTTTGGTGGTGAAAAGTGGAAATGAAGAAGAGGAATAAGACGATTAGAAATGTGAGGAAAAAAATAAAGGGAAAATAGAATTTTACATGTTAAAAATGAAATGAAAATTGCCTTTGTGCAACCCAACAAAGTCTTAATGGTGAGTCCATTACATTTGCAACAGTTATCTTGGACAGCNGTGGTGAAAAGTGGAAATGAAGAAGAGGAATAAGACGATTAGAAATGTGAGGAAAAAAATAAAGGGAAAATAGAATTTTACATGTTAAAAATGAAAAGAAAATTGCCTTTGTGCAACCCAACAAAGTCTTAATGGTGAGTCCATTACATTTGCAACAGTTACCTTGGACAGAAAACTTGACAATTGTATTTTAGTCATTAGTTCAGGGGGGTTAGTATTGCAATTCACAAATGAAAGTTGGGGAGGGAGATGCAAAACTGGCCCAAAGTACAAAGAGATTTTTTGTAATTACCCCTACTTCACATCGAGTAATATTTTAAATAACCCACCACTGCCGCTGGAAGCGAGAAAAATAAATAAAAGTATAGGTTTATTCTATTTCTGACTTCTTTTCTTCACCACTGATCCCAATGGTAATTGAAAACAGATGATGGGTCAGAATCAGCAGTGTCATCTGTAACAGCAGTGAGTGAAGAGGAGGAGCTGGATCATCACCTGCTTGCGGCACCCAACAGCGATGTGGCATTTCTGAAGGAAAAACCAGTGAGGCTAGCAAAAGAGTTCCTCTAACTACTATTTTTTTCTTCCCCTGCAATCTGTTTACTTCCTGTTGTTTGTAATAGTAGTGCGTAAGCACAAATGTATTCTTAAACGTGTTATTTTTNGTAACAGCAGTGAGTGAAGAGGAGGAGCTGGATCATCACCTGCTTGCGGCACCCAACAGCGATGTGGCATTTCTGAAGGAAAAACCAGTGAGGCTAGCAAAAGAGTTCCTCTAACTACTATTTTTTTCTTCCCCTCCAATCTGTTTACTTCCTGTTGTTTGTAATAGTAGTGCGTAAGCACAAATGTATTCTTAAACGTGTTATTTTAATTGAATGGTTTGAGTTCCTCAGTATTGGTTTCCTGGTACAATGTTGATGCCCAAGACTTCGCCTTGTTTGTATTTATATCATTATATTTAACTCTTCCTGGAGTTCATAATATAGCATAAATTGCTCCTTTATAGTTCGTTTATTGGTGTTTTCACATTCAGAAGGAATGTCTTATTCTGGTATCTGATTATCTCCTGGNCATTTTTTCATCCAATAACAGCTAAATGAGTTTTTTTTTGTTTAACACTATCTGAACCTATTATTATTATTCATGTTAATACTTGCCATTTTCATGTTACAAAAATAGTTAATCTTAACTNCGCCTTGTTTGTATTTATATCATTATATTTAACTCTTCCTGGAGTTCATAATATAGCGTAAATTGCTCCTTTATAGTTCGTTTATTGGTGTTTTCACATTCAGAAGGAATGTCTTATTCTGGTATCTGATTATCTCCTGGACGTTTAGACTATCTTGGGGAAAAAAGGAGAAGAAAAAGTTTGGACTTTTCTATGCTTGTGGCAAATTTGTGATTATAGGAAGCAGATTCCCGCCTTGTAAGCTTACTACTTGTATTGTAGATGCATGCATATGGATTTCTGTCTATAAAAAGTTTAGAGAAAATGTCGTCTAATGTTATCATTNACCATCCTAACTTTCATGGGCCTCTAAAATCAGAGCTTCTGGCAAAATTTCTTACGGTGTTGTATTCCCTTGGTGATATTTGATTAGCAGGTTCTGCATTATCTAGAANAGATTCCCGCCTTGTAAGCTTACTACTTGTATTGTAGATGCATGCATATGGATTTCTCTGTCTATAAAAAGTTCAGAGAAAATGTAGTCTAATGTTATCATATTACATATTTGTTTTATGCTGTGATTTCCGTCTCCCATCAACAAGCCAAATGCAACAGGACAAATCTGTATAGCTGACTCTGGAGAAGGTCATCTGGACACAGTAGCACTTGAGGATTCATTGGGGAGAGAGAGATAGAGATCCAGATTCATCATTTCATTCACCGGCATCCCCTGAGTCTCTCCAATTAAAAGATGAGCGACGATACATGTCGTGTCTGTGATCAACTTCTCATTTCAGATGTGATCTACGGTTGTACAGAATGTGATTTCTTCATGCATCGCTAGTGTGCAGAATTTCCGCCAGAAGTAAGACATCCCTTTCACCCGCACTTCACCCACACCACACNGTTGTTTGTAATAGTAGTGCGTAAGCACAAATGTATTCTTAAACGTGTTATTTTAATTGAATGGTTTGAGTTCCTCAGTATTGGTTTCCTGGTACAATGTTGATGCCCAAGACTTCGCCTTGTTTGTATTTATATCATTATATTTAACTCTTCCTGGAGTTCATAATATAGCGTAAATTGCTCCTTTATAGTTCGTTTATTGGTGTTTTCACATTCAGAAGGAATGTCTTATTCTGGTATCTGATTATCTCCTGAACGTTTAGACTATCTTGGGGAAAAAAGGAGAAGAAAAAGTTTGGACTTTTCTATGCTTGTGGCAAATTTGTGATTATAGGAAGCAGATTCCCGCCTTGTAAGCTTACTACTTGTATTGTAGATGCATGCATATGGATTTCTCTGTCTATAAAAAGTTCAGAGAAAATGTAGTCTAATGTTATCATATTACATATTTGTTTTATGCTGTGATTTCCGTCTCCCATCAACAAGCCAAATGCAACAGGACAAATCTGTATAGCTGACTCTGGAGAAGGTCATCTGGACACAGTAGCACTTGCGGATTCATTGGAGTGAGAGAGATAGAGATCCAGATTCATCATTTCATTCACCGGCATCCCCTGAGTCTCTCCAATTAAAAGATGAGCGACGATACATGTCGTGTCTGCGATCAACTTCTCATTCAGATGTGATCTACGGTTGTAAAGAATGTGATTTCTTCATGCATCGCTAGTGTGCAGAATTTCCGCCAGAAGTAAGACATCCCGTTCACCCACACTTCACCCACACCACAACCTCACGCTTCTTGATGAAGCCCCTAATGACTCCGGAGTTTTTAGGTGCAATGCCTGTGGGAAGAAGAGTTGCTACTTCACCTTCCACTGCTGTGTGTGTTGATTTGATCTGGACATCAACTATGCTGCTCTGATGCTGGCCAAAAATCAGAAAGACCAGGTGCACCAAATCAACCACATCCATCCCTTGAGTCTCTGAAAAAAGGAACTGTTTCGATTTTTCCTGTTCTTGCTGTGAGCTACCATTTGAGGGGCGATCCATTTTCGTTTGCCTTCAATGCCAGCGCTTGCTAGACATAACATGTGCTGGTTTGCCACTAGAAATTGAACACCGGTTTCACCCAGAACACCCTCTCACCCTCCACCTTTTGCCACCTAAAGAACCGTTCCAGTGTTGTGCCTGTGGCCTGTTCAGCCATGACTTGACCTACCTCTGTTCCCGGTGTGAATTTCACCTGGACATCCATTGTGCTTCCTTGATGCCCACAACCAAAATTCCGAACCCAAACTACAGCACCAGATTCAAGAACTTAGCCATCCCCATCCATTGATTCACTGTGACAATATAAAGAATTTTCCTCATTCTTGCTTTGGTTGTGGGCTACCCTTCCAGGATTCAATCCATGTCTGCCTTCACTGCCGCATTTTGTTGCATAAATCGTGTGCTGAACTTCCCCGTGAGATCGCCCATCCTTGTCACCCGCAACACGCTCTCACCCTCTTCAAAAGTCCATCGAATTATCGCTCAAGAACAAGATTCAGATGCACAGCTTGTGATTATCGTTCCAATGGTTTCTTCTACAAATGTGGGGAGTGTGCATTCTACTTGGACCTTAAATGGGCTTTGACATTGCCCTCCTTCACAAAGTCCGAACCCTATCATCACCCTTTTGCTTTCTTCAACATCATAGTCCATAGATTTCGTTCCGTTGCATGTCGAATGTCCCGCCATACTCCTTTCTTCCGCTGTGTAGCTTGCAATTTCAATCTCCATGTCCATTGCAATCCAACACTACCATCTTCAGTCTGCCATAAATGTCATATACACTCACCTATGCTCCCATTAAAGACTATCTTGATGAAGATACTGCAATGCTTGTGAGCAACACAGACGCCTAGTTGATCCTTATTATTTCTGTGCAGAATGCCATTCTGTTGCTCATGTTCATTGTGTGATATTTGAGGTATACTCGCATTTCTTTTCACATGCAATCTGCTAACTACGTCACCTTTCTTGTCCTACCGATTTTGGCATTCGTGTCAAGCACCAGGTCATCCAACTTGTTATTAATCATGTCATTTCGGATTGACAGGCATAATTCCCAAATTTTGAAACAAAGGATTAGGGCACTCTTCTCTCAACCAGACCCACCATCTATAAATTCCCACAAACTAAAAATTTGTTTGATCCATGTACTACCAAAACCAAATATAAAATTCGGACATTTTTTCATCCAATAACAGCTAAATGAGTTTTTTTTTGTTTAACACTATCTGAACCTATTATTATTATTCATGTTAATACTTGCCATTTTCATGTTACAAAAATAGTTAATCTTAACTAGTTAATTTCGTATCCAGCCGGAAACTACCATCCTAACTTTCATGGGCCTCTAAAATCAGAGCTTCTGGCAAAATTTCTTACGGTGTTGTATTCCCTTGGTGATATTTGATTAGCAGGTTCTGCATTATCTAGAAAGAGAGTCGTCCTCGGCTCTACGAGTTCACAATTCAGCATTGGACTTGGATTCACTAAGAACAGTTGTTGAAGATGATGCAGGGACTGAACTTGATGAAGAGATAGCAATGCTTCAGACGGAGTTAGAAGCAGCAACAATAGAATTAGAGGCACTAAGAAGAAGATTAGATAAACTCAATGAGGGACGCAACGGGTTATATCTGCAACACCAGGCAGGCAGCTTGTCAACAGATCGAATTTTAATTGATCAAAATCTGATGCAGAAAAGCAAGCTTATAACAAACGAAAAGGGTATAATCAGACCAAACTGTTGATTTATGCACAAAAATCGGTTTAAAATTCTACTCTGATTTCGTAGAATACCAGTATACTAGTCTTAAGAAACGAAATGAGAAAAAATCCTAAATGAATAAAAAGAATATTTTTTTTAAAATTTTAAATTAAACTAAAAAATAAAATAAATCTTCTAAAATAAAATANAAAAATCAGAAAGACCAGGTGCACCAAATCAACCACATCCATCCCTTGAGTCTCTGAAAAAAGGAACTGTTTCGATTTTTCCTGTTCTTGCTGTGAGCTACCATTTGAGGGGCGATCCATTTTCGTTTGCCTTCAATGCCAGCGCTTGCTAGACATAACATGTGCTGGTTTGCCACTAGAAATTGAACACCGGTTTCACCCAGAACACCCTCTCACCCTCCACCTTTTGCCACCTAAAGAACCGTTCCAGTGTTGTGCCTGTGGCCTGTTCAGCCATGACTTGACCTACCTCTGTTCCCGGTGTGAATTTCACCTGGACATCCATTGTGCTTCCTTGATGCCCACAACCNTGCTAGACATAACATGTGCTGGTTTGCCACTAGAAATTGAACACCGGTTTCACCCAGGACACCCTCTCACCCTCCACCTTTTGCCACCTAAAGAACCGTTCCAGTGTTGTGCCTGTGGCCTGTTCAGCCATGGCTTGACCTACCTCTGTTCCCGGTGTGAATTTCACCTGGACATTCATTGCGCTTCCTTGATGCCCACAACCAAAAATTCCGAACCCAAACTACAGCACCAGATTCAAGAACTTAGCCATCCCCATCCATTGATTCACTGTGACAATATAAAGAATTTTCCTCATTCTTGCTTTGGTTGTGGGCTACCCTTCCAGGATTCAATCCATGTCTGCCTTCACTGCCGCATTTTGTTGCATAAATCGTGTGCTGAACTTCCCCGTGAGATCGCCCATCCTTGTCACCCGCAACACGNATCCATTGATTCACTGTGACAATATAAAGAATTTTCCTCATTCTTGCTTTGGTTGTGAACTACCCTTCCAGGATTCAATCCATGTCTGCCTTCACTGCCGCATTTTGTTGCATAAATCGTGTGCTGAACTTCCCCTTGAGATCGCCCATCCTTGTCACCCGCAACACTNTAGAAGCAGCAACAATAGAATTAGAGGCACTAAGAAGAAGATTAGATAAACTCAATGAGGGACGCAACGGGTTATATCTGCAACACCAGGCAGGCAGCTTGTCAACAGATCGAATTTTAATTGATCAAAATCTGATGCAGAAAAGCAAGCTTATAACAAACGAAAGGGGTATAATCAGACCAAACTGTTGATTTATGCACAAAAATCGGTTTAAAATTCTACTCGTAGAATACCAGTATACCAGTCTTAAGAAACGAAATGAGAAAAAATCCTAAATGAATAAAAAGAATATTTTTTTAAAAATTTTAAATTAAACTAAAAAATAAAATAAATCTTCTAAAATAAAATATTAAAATTATCGCCACCCATACTACATCAGAATCTAAATTTGATTTAAAAAAATCTGATTTAAATATGTGATGTATATTATTTTCACAATTTACGTCTCAATCAGTCAACAATTAAAAATTTTAATTCAAGTATATGATTTGACCAAATAACTTAATTAAGCTTGATTTTTCAAGATTGGATCTGAATTTTATCAAATAATATCTTTGTTTCATCATATATTTGTACTCGAATTTGATCATAATCGGGGTTGGGTATTAATATATCAAAATTTAATTGTGTGAAGTATGATATTATGAATCTATATTTTGACTTGAACTACCAATCAAAAATATGAATTAATAGTCTAACTAATCAAGCTTAGATTGGTTTNTTTTCACAATTTACGTCTCAATCAGTCAACAATTAAAAATTTTAATTCAAGTATATGATTTGACCAAATAACTTAATTAAGCTTGATTTTTCAAGATTGGATCTGAATTTTATCAAATAATATCTTTGTTTCATCATATATTTGTACTCGAATTTGATCATAATCGGGGTTGGGTATTAATATATCAAAATTTAATTGTGTGAAGTATGATATTATGAATCTATATTTTGACTTGAACTGCCAATCAAAAATATGAATTGATAGTCTAACTAATCAAGCTTAGATTCGAAACAAAATTCAATTTAGTGACGGGACTAAGCACAAAAGAGGAGCACTTGAGCACCATTCAATTTCTAGCTTCAATTAGACTTGACAATTCCTCACACTATCTGACAATTAGACACGAAACCAACACGGCGGCGTCCATAGGTTTGGGTTTAGCGTCAATGGACCCAATTAAAGAGATTATACATGATACAAACTCAAATATAAATATTTATATACAAGTCTAAGTGTGANCCCAATTAAAGAGATTATACATGATACAAACTCAAATATAAATATTTATATACAAGTGTGAGTTAAATAAATTTTGACTTAGACACGACACGGTCCATTGTTTCAAAAAAAAAAAAAAATTGGCACGACACGAAACGAAACTAATACGATTTATTTTGTACAATCCTGACATATATATCACAAAAATAAAACTTTGAGGGTCCAATGTATCAAGAAAAAATAAAAAATAAAATTCATAGTTCATATAAAATGTAAATCGGTTTCAAAACAAAAAAGTGCGTAGTTAGATAGGAGTCGACTCATTTCTACCGATCAAACTCAATCTTATGCCATAAATAAAGTATAATATTAAGCCCCTAACTCAAGGTATAAAATATAACATTCCTCAATATGAGTTTGCTTGCTTGCTTGCTGGAAACATCTAATGTGCACGAAGAGAATCTATTTTTCCTTCTCNCAAGCTATAAAATATAACATTCCTCAATATGAGTTTGCTTGCTTGCTGGAAACATCTAATGTGCACAAAGAGAATCTATTTTTCCTTCTGTTTAATTTTGTTTTATAAATATCACTTATCAAACCTGAAAGAATAAGATAAATTATTTAATCCAAACAGCCCCCAAGAGTAAAGAAGTGTTTTCTATGTGTCTTTTGACCTACCGACATGTGGGGCTCATGAATGATGAGATAACTATTCTATTTAAGGATTTTTTTTTATTTTTTTTTTTGGGTTTCAGTTATTTAGGTTTATGTCAATTATTTTCTAAGATTTTGAGTCACTTACCGTAACTCGGGCTAATTAAAAAATATATCTCATGAGGAACAACATGATGTCGATCTTTAGGGAGTGTGAGAAATATCAAATCTAAAACCTCTTACTTACGAGCGGACAAACTCAACTACCCCTAAAGATTTTATTCAAGGACTAAATACAATAATTCAACTAATAGTTGTCTACGGTATTGAAAAAATAAATTCGGTATCCTACCAACATTTATTACATTTTTAAGTATTTTTATTATTATTGTGAATATTTTTATCACTGTTGTGGTACCCAAAAAATGGTAAAAATAGTTACTACAACAATAGTAAAAACATCCACAATAGTGATAAAAATACACACAAATAAAATAATTTTTTTTTGTACCGAAGAACAATGGTAAAAATAATTACTATGATAGTGGTAAAAACACCCAAANTTAAGTATTTTTATTATTATTGTGAATATTTTTATCACTGTTGTGGTACCCAAAAAAAAGTAAAAATAGTTACTACAACAATAGTAAAAACATCCACAATAGTGATAAAAATACACACAAATATAATAATTTTTTTTTTGTACCGAAAAATAATTGTAAAAATAATTACTATAATAGTGGTAAAAACACCCAAGAAATTGATAATTTTTTTTTGTTATAAAAATGACCTACAAAATTGTAAAAACACCCATTAAAATAGTAAAATTTGAAGATACTATACCAATTTTTTTTTTTTTGTACCATAGTTAAGTCCTCATATCTATCATATGACAAAATTCATAGGAAAAAAATTTATGATACAAACTCGCTACTAAAAAAAATTGAGATAAAGTTACGATTTATAACCCTACAAAGTCAAAAGAATTTAGGATCTNTATGATACAAACTCGCTACTAAAAAAAATTGAGATAAAGTTACGATTTATAACCCTATGAAGTCAAAAGAATTTAGGATCTATCTTAAAAAATTATGATCAATCCCAAATATTTATGATTGATTTTATTTCGATCCTTTTAAATTGTAATATCATATAAAAATGAAAATCTCCCATTTCAAAGAAATATATAATTTTTTGGTCTGTTAAAAATGTAGTAATCTCAAGTGTTTTTTTATTTTTTTGAACAAAAGGTAGTCACAAGTTGGAAAGTAATAAAATAGTCGAGCACAATAAAGTAGAATAAAATAGTGTCTAGTTGGAAAATAATAATAATAAATTAATAAAAAGCAAAATGAATTGGAATAAAGAAGTGTCAAAGATGGAAGCAACTTGAACTGGAGGCAAGGAACTTGAATAAAGTGGTGTCTAAGTTGGAAGCAACTTGAACTGGACGAGTGTTTGCGAATTTTCTTAAAAGTTTCCTCATATTACATCAGAACCCCTATTCTTTTTTTTTTGTTAAAAACAAATTGACTTGTTTAGGTATGGAAATTAATATCAGTACCCGTTTCAGTAAAGTTTTGGGTAAATAAAAGGCTGTGTAAGTGAAAAGACCAATTTGCCCATATCACTTCTCTAAATCCTGAAGGACTATGCAAACTTATTGACAAATCTAAACTTATTGTCAAACAAATATTTATACTTGTACTGAATATTGTCTACGCACCACCCCCATCACAATCCACACCCACCGCCCACTCCACTTGATTGACCAAATTCACGACTATCCTCACTTAGTGTGACTGAACACCCCCACCACCACTCAACCTCTGTGTGTATCACCATGGCCCAAAACCCTACCAAGACCAAGAAATGCACAATTTCCATGCCCTTAATTTTAGGGGGTGATTATTATGCGATTAAGANTGGAAATTAATATCAGTACCCGTTTCAGTAAAGTTTTGGGTAAATAAAAGGCTGTGTAAGTGAAAAGACCAATTTGCCCATATCACTTCTCTAAATCCTGAAGGACTATGCAAACTTATTGACAAATCTAAACTTATTGTCAAACAAATATTTATACTTGTACTGAATATTGTCTACGCACCACCCCCATCACAATCCTCACCCACCCACTGCCCACTCCACTTGATTGACCAAATTCACGACTATCCTCACTTAGTGTGACTGAACACCCCCACCCCCACCACCACTCAACCTCTGTGTGTATCACCATGGCCCAAAACCCTACCAAGACCTAGAAATGCACAATTTCCATGCCCTTAATTTTAGGGGGTGATTATTATGCGATTAAGCAATTTTAGTGAATAGACTCCTTTCCAATAATTATTTTTATGTGCATTTTTCGTACATATCAACTAAGCATTTTATGAAAATACGTAAACATACTCAAACATGGATTTTATGTTACAAAAACCAAATCCTAGGAGGCTATGGTACAATTTTCTATTCCTCAAAGGGTTAGGGTACACACAATTTTAATGAGGAATCTGAAGGTTCTACATGTAATTAACTCCTCTCTTTCCCGGGAACGAATAATAAAACTATAAAAGGAAGGCCAAGTCTCCAACCCATTCTACATTGCAAAGATCTCCAGTTATCAGTTTTTCTCTCCAGCCGAATTTCCAGGTTCTCTCTCTCTCTCTCTCTCTTAAACTAATTTATGATTCATGCTTCCTTACTGTCAATGTTTTTTTGATAAATTTGGAGGATAAGGTTATGATACCATTGAAAAAAATCACGACATTTGATCATTAAACATTTTCTCAATAAACCATAAAGGCTTTGTGATCGATCATAAAATATTATAATCGATCATGAATTACCTTAATCAATTATTAACAAGTAACTTACATTTTTATGTTTTTGATGATTGATTACAATATTTAGCATTGGCAATTTTTTGAGTTGTAACTTAGATCCATTTGAATTGTAACTTAGACCTTTTTGTTGCACCCCCACCCCGGATTACGTAGGATAGGCAGTGGATCGGCCATCAACGCTTTAACCAATCAATCCTGTACATAATAAATAAAAAATACAACGAAAGACATATGATAAAATGATCCAATTCACATAGTTTATGAATTCCAAAAACTAAATAACTTCCAACATCATTATTAAACCCAAATAAAACTATAATCAATCATAAAATTTATAATCTCCAAATATAAACAACATTATTCCCAAAATAATTAAAAAAAAACTGTCTTAAAATCATAAATGACACTTATTCTTGATGTCTTACAATAAAATAAAATTTTAAGTTTTCTAAACCCTTGTTTGTTTGTGGACTTATTCCTCGCTCTGACTCTTATCTGAAAAAATGTTAAATGTTTGTAAGAGTACAACGATCCCTGAATAGCATCTACCTCTAATAAGGTTTGAAAATATATATATATATTTTTTTGTTTTTTAAAAAAAAATTTTTGGGGGGGAGGGGGGAGAATAGAGACTTCAACCCTTGACCTCAACAAGACAAAGCCTTTATAAGGCAAGGAGTATCATTGGACCAAAGACCCACTGGTAGTGATAGGTGTGAAAATAAGTCACATTATTTATATGGATACATACTTAAGTACAACATCTCATAAAATATGATTTTAACATACGCCAAAACTATTATTTTAGTCCCAACACACACAAAAATTTCCTTTCATGATCAAAACACATTTAAGTAATGACCACATTTTCAAAATTCACATGTAGAGTAATTCACAATTGAAAAACATTTAATTCTAACCTCCAAACATCAACATATATAACATATATATGAAATATTCACTCACACGCTTAATGTATAAAATCATTCAAAAAGAAGTAGCAAACTATTCACCTTGATTCTCGAATTTTAATTCAAAACCCTCTGTCCCAATCTCAATGTAATAACCACCTAATCTAAAATAACATGTAACGATTAACCCCTATTCTTAATTTCGTAATTTTGTGATTCTATATTTAATTTTCGTATTTCCTACCCATTAATATATATTCTATATATCTTTTATATAGAAATAACATTTTTAATATGAGATAATAGAGTATAGAAATAACACGGACAGTTTATAAAAAGTTTCTAAAGTTCTTGAGTCAAATCATTATTTTTGAAATTTTTGGGGTCAAAATATAATTTCCTTACAAAAACATTTTTTTTTTTCAGGGCTGCCATAATATTTTCAAAGGCAGTATTTAAGGCTCTAGAGACCAATTTTTTAGAATATATCCTCAATTTGATTCATTATCCTTTGATTTTTGAAAACTTAATCAAAAGTTTTAGGGGTCGTTTCAAAATATCAGAAACTTTCTAAGGTTCGGGGGCTGTTTTGAAATGGTAAAGTTTATTTCCAACCTATTGGGGTCAATTATGTAAATTGCCAAGTTGAATGGGTCAAAGTTAAGTGTAAAAGAATATAGGGATCAAAATAAGATTTCTTATAACTAACACATCCTTCCACATACGGAATGTCCAGATTCCATCATTCAGCAAATTCTTTCCCTTTTTTTTCTCCCATGATTCTGGCTAAACTCTATTAAATTTCAAACAACTATAAACCTAAATTCAACCTAATATTTTAAAGAATTTAAAAGAAAACTACTCATTTATATATATTAACAATGTACTACGTGCATTTGCATGTGAATAATTTTCATATATAAAATATTAATAAAAAATATTAGATATATTTGTACCTAAATTAAAAATCATATAAAATTTATCAAAATTATTTTTTATCGCTCGTATAGTCGTATTATACTATAGAATCTCGATAAGGTGTGGCGGCCTAGGTCAATGAAGTCAATCTCCCCTTTGGTCACCAAATTTTCAAAATTATATCATTGAGAAATTTTCTTTTTAGTTTTCCCATTGGCGTTGATTACAGGGGGACAATTAAGTTTTAAATTATAATTATTTAAATACAATAAAAAAAAATTACTAATATTCTAATCAGTACTTACTATAATTAAGAATTAGTTAGGTCAATAGGGATAAAATATAGGATTTATAGCACTTTTGATTCTAAAGTATGCGTGCTTTGTCAATTTAGTATTCAATATATGAATTTTTGTAATTTGTTCTCTAAAATATTCAATTCTTATTTAAATGATTTCTAACCAAACGATCTATTAAGTTCTTTTATGGAACTGATCACGTTTCATTTCTTCCTTCAAATAATATCACGTGACCAACATGTAACGTAATCAGTTTTGTCAAAAACATAATAGATTGTTTGTGTATGGATCGTTTAAACATTAATTAAATATTTTAGAAAATAAATTGACAAAATTGATATCATGAGAACTAAACTGACAAAACATGCATACTTTAGTGACTAAAAGTTCTTGTAACCCTAAAATATAATATATATTTTAAAAGAATATTAAATTTCTAAATTTCAAGTTTTAATTAAAAATACACTATAATATATTTTTATATAAATTCTTAATAAAACATGAAAAATTTACTGCAATTAAAGAATTATGTTGATTTAGCATAAATTATTTTTAAAAAACTACATAAAAAATTATTTTTGTCTTAAAAATAAAATGGTTGAATTTTGAATGAAAAAATTACACATATATGAGCATATTGTTATCTTTATATTTGAAATTAGTAATGTTATATTGATGAAGTTTTTAAAGATTTTTTAAACGTTTTATTGAAAACTATAATGATTCATATATTTTTATGGGTAGCATAGTCGATGAAAAAGTTTTATAGATACTGATATTTACATATAGAGAATAAAGAATTAAAAAAGATGTTAGGGTAATTTGGAGATTTAAACATATAATGATATAAGATATTTTACTATGAAATGATAGTATGATATTTAAAAATCATTATAAAAATAAAATAATGAATGAAAAAAATTTTCATACTAAGATATTTTTATTAGTAGTACATAATATATATATATAAATATAGATAGAAAAAAATACATATATGCAGGAATAGTGTTATCGTTATATTTGAAAAGAGTAATGATTTATTGATGAAGTTTTTGAAGATTTTTTAAACACTTTATTGAAAATTATAATGATGCACATGTTTTTTAAGAGTAACGTAATCAATTAAAAATTATCATAGATATTGATATTAATACATAAAAAATAGAGAATTAAAAGAGATGTTATGAGATAATTTGAAGATTTAAATACATAAGGATGTGATTGTAATTTATATATTTATCTACGGAAAGATAGTATGGTATTTTAAATTTTTTTATAAAGATAAAATAATAAATCAAAAATTTTTATTTTAAGGTACTTTTATTAGTAATATAAATTAACATATATACATATTAGCAAGACAATAATTTCAATGATAACAAAAATGTAGATAACCTATGAGAATGATTCCTTACCTCTCTTGAAAATCCCAAACTCCCTGGGCTTGTTTGGTTTATATCTCAAAAAAAGTATCCAAAAATAATTTTTGAGAAGAATTTTGAGAAAAGTGTGTTTTGATGTTTTTTGAGACGAATAACTTGCTTTGCTAGATGATTCCAAAAATAATTTTACAAAACAGAAAATAATAAAATTTGTTTGGACAGACTAAATATACATTTTCACAGTAATTCAAAAATTAATAAAAAAAAAAATATATTTTTAGATTGACAATTTCATAANTGTTTGGACAGACTAAATATACATTTTCACAGTAATTCAAAAATTAATAAAAAAAAATATATATTTTTAGATTGACAATTTCATAAAAAAAAAAAAAATCAATAAATCAAACTGTAAAATAAACAAACATATTCAATAATCTTCATCAAAAAACAAAATCAATATAAAAAATATATCAATGTCCTCCGTCGCCCAGAAAACAGACCTATCAGACACACAATGCCCATAAAACACACACACTGCACATTCACACAATACACACACACAACGCCCAGAAAACACACAGAATATGTATATAACACACCAATCATACACACAATATATATATACACACATTCTCACACAATTCACACACATAGCGCCTGGAAAACACACACCCATCACACACACACACTATATACACAATATATATATACACACACACTCTCACACAATTCACACACGTAGTGCCTGGAAAACACACACCCATCACACACACACACACACTATATATATATATATATATACAAACACACACAGAACTGTGTATATGTACAGATCTGTACATATACACATTTGCTGGATTCGGGAGAGAAGAGAGTTGTGAGGAGAGAAAGAGAGAGAGAGGAGACGGTTGTGTTCGTCGTCGACCTGTGGTGCCGATGGAGCTCAGTTGGTCGTAGATGCTCTGAAGGAGAAGGAGATTTGGGGGGGAAGAAGAGGTTGATTTGGGGTTTTTTATATTTTATATACTATGGGCATATTTTGTAGCTAATAGGATTCGAAGATGGGATCTTATTAGTTGGACCCTTTGTTCTTTGAGTTTTCTTTTTTTTTTTTTCTGAGAACTTTTCCCAAATTGGCCTAAAACAAGCTGGACTTGTTTTTCATTTCTTTATCTTTACATCTCTGTTTTTTCTGAAAATTAGCTAACAAAGAATCAAACCAAATAGTTTTTGCTTGTTTTTTAAAATTTTGAGAACAAAATATTGTTTTCCCAAACCAAACCAAACCAAACAGACCCCTACTTTTTGTTCTCTTGGCAGCGTCTCTCACTCTGTAGGTATTACATCTCAAGGGTAGGTCACAAGGGTAATGTTATATTTACTAAACCTTCTTCACAAATCTTCATTTTAAAGGATGTAACACAGTTTTTTACCATCAGATGAGTTTGTCTTATTAATATTCAATGACGGAGACATCATTTAGGATGGAAGATTTAATAAAAAAATTTGATAAACATAACATTTTCCAGGTCACAAACTCCTATGTATTCACACAATATGAGTTCTAAAACTCACGTGTGAACACTCACCCAAATATAGAAACAACCTAATATTGCATATAAGTTGCCACCTAAAATATCTCCTCCTCACCATATTTACAAACGGTTAGGAAAGAAGAAATCACAAGAATATATATATTCAATTTTCATCACACTCATAATTCCACAACTTACACCCTAACCAAAGAATGTCTAAAATCTCTCCATCAAATTTGTTCACTCTTTATTTATTTTTTTTAAAATTTGAACTATCATAACACATACCTTGATTGGGTATTACAAATTTCACACTTTAAATGTTAGAACTTTCAATACTCGACATCGTAGTCGTTCCCAAATTTTTATTGTCAATGTTACTAGTTGTAGTTTGGCATTCAAAAGCCATTCTTGGAATTTACTGATCTTGTATGCCGTCATTTTTTTTAAAGATTTGAATGTAGTGATGCATTCTACTTATATGTAGTAGGGGTGTCAACTGTGTCAAGTTAAACGGGTTCGTGTCGAGACTAATCAGATTGGTGTGAAAAAATCATTCACAATGAAAATAAAGATCCTAGTTTTTGAAGGACTTACTTTAAGACTAGATAGATCACATAATTCTTTCAACACTTTGTTAATCATAACACAATCTTCATTTGTGGCCTTGGAGAAAAGAATAAGGTCATCTGCAAAGAGAAGGTGTGTGATTTCAGGACCATTTCTTGAGGCCTTGAGCCCTTTCCATTTTTTCTCTAGTGTTTTCTCTTTGATTAAATATCCAAGTTTTAACCCCTTCTTAGGTATAAAAGGATCAAGTGGTGATCCATCCCACAATATTGAGAATTTTGCCCCTGTTACGCAACCCATAATTAAGTTCGTCCACGTTTGGGGAAAATTAAAATTTATTAGGGTTTGGTGGAGGAAATCCAACTAAATCTATCGTATGCTTTTTCAAGATCTATTTTGAGTATCATACATCTAGTATTACCCTTTCTTTTCCTCAAGGAGTGAACAATTTCCTAGGTGATTATTTTGTTGTCTGTTGTCTATCTTCCAAGAGTGAAACTGCTTTGATTGGGACTTATTAAATTGATCAACCAAGGCCTTAACCTCTACTAGGAGTTTGGACAGAGTTTTATAGCTTATATTGCATAGGCTAAATGACCTAAATTGAGTGATTAGAGAGGGGTTTTCCACTTCACGAATTAGTGTTATCAAAGTTTTATTAAATTCGTGCGGACATCTTTTATCTGTTATTGCCTTCTTGATTGTATTGCATAATGATCTCCCCATTATATCCCAATATTTTTGATAAAAGAAAGCCTGGAGTCCATTTACACCAAGAGCTTTGGATGACTTCTGAATAAAGGTGGCATTCCTAATTTCTAGGTCAGACACAAGGAGTTCCAAAATGTTTCTAGCTCTGTTATCAAGGCCTAATTGAAGAGGGTGTCTAGTCCCTCGGATAGAACCCGAATGGCCTTCTTTATAGAGCTAGGTGAAGTAATTTTGGACTAGTGACGAAAGCTCAAATTTGCTACTGGTCCATACACCAGACTCGTATTTGAATATCTGGGGTCTATTTTTCCTTCTTCTTTTGAGAGTATTTAGTGTTCCTTTCACCCAAGGTAATCCATTTGGCTCTTGATTTATGGTGTCATAACATCTCCTCGTGTTCTAACACTAGGTTATATTCCTTTTGTAGTTGAGATTTAAGTTCATCTAAAGTATCTAGAAAATTTGTTGTCTTGGGCTTTTTGAATACCCTCCAATCTAGCTAAAAGTCTTCTTTTCCTCATAAATATGTTTCCAAATGTGATTTTGTTCCATTCTATACGGTGGGGGGCTTCTAGCATTGAGTTATTTGCTTTTCCCCATGCTTGGGCTACCACTTCCTTAAATGATTCTTGTGCAGTCCAAACTGACTCGAGCCTAAATGGTTTAATTGAGTATGAATTTAGAGGCATACCTATGATTTGAATGAGTAATGGGCAGCTATCAGAATGCGTTTGGGAAAGATTCCTCACGCTTGCCTTTGGGAATTTGGGAAACCCATTCAGAATTTGCTAAAGCTCGATCAAGTTTGATTAGGGTGTTTGTTGTCCCTTTCCTTTTGTTGGTCCAAGCAAGCTAGGGGCCACTACACCCGAGGTCCATTAGCCCACATATATTCATACGACCTAGGAATTTTCTACATCTACTACTATTCTCCATTGACCTGCCCCTCCTGTTTGATTGACAAGAGTAGTCATTTAGATCGCCCTCTGTCATCCATGCCTGGTTGAAGTTGCCTCCTATTCTGCTCATATTTCCCCAGACATCTTTGTTTGTTGAGTTTGGATCCCCATAAATTGTTGTGAAGAGCCATTATGTGAAGTCATTTATGGAGACCAGAGCGTGTATTGTTTGGCTTGTTGTCTCAAAAAATTGTATTGTTACCGTCATAGGGTCCTAATACAACCAGAGTCCTCATGATCTCTCAGTAAGTTCCACATCCTTAGAGGGAGGAAGATCATTCATGTGTNTCCTAATACAACCAGAGTCCTCATGATCTCTCAGTAAGTTCCACATCCTTAGAGGGAGGAAGATCATTCATGTGTATTTGTTAAATCTCTTATTTAAATTTTGAATTATTTTTAATGCACCTTGATTCATGCGTATTTTTTTTTTTGAAAAGTGATTTTGTTTTCAAATTATATTTAATGCACATTGATTCAAACTTTTTTTTTTTTGAAAAATAGTTTTATTTTCAAATTAATTTAATATCTGAATAACGTAATAGTATAACAATAACAATGTAACAAAACACTGTAATAAAGACAGTGTAACAAATACACTGTAACAAAAATAGTATTCAGTAGTTTTGTGTATATGGTAACAAATTCAAAACGAAGATGGACTATTTTGAATGAAATTATATGTTGGACAAAATGTAATAGTACAATATTTTGTGTAAATAGTTTGTTACACTATTATTGTTATACTGTTACGTTGTTAGTGTTACACTTTTATTGTTACTCTGTTATTGTTACACTATTCGGATATTAAATTAATTTAAAAATAAAACCACTTTCTAAAAAAAAATGCATGAATCAAGGTGCATTAAAAGATAATTTAAAATTTAGATATGAGATTTAACAACAACTATATACATACATACATATATATATATATATATATATATATATATATATATATATTAAAGTTCCCTCATAAAATTAGGAGATGTTTAATGCACCACTTTCTAAATAAAAATGATACATTAAATACACATGGATTAATGGAGGGCAAAAATGTCACAATAAAAATAGATAAATTTAAAGTATGTATTTTGATACAAATAAGTATCAAAATTAAGTATTTAATAACTCTATATTTTTTAGTATATATTTTTTATCAAATAAATCTAATTTGGTGTGCCCTTACGGTTTACCTTTTTTTTTTTTTTTTTTTTATGTTGGGCGTTATTTTTCTTGATGGGGCCAACAACCATGGGCCATTATTACTACTTCCTCAACTTCTGTCTCCTGTACTAGGCCTGTTTGGATTTCTGTGCCCTCTTCCCCATTTGACCGTTGTGGTTGAGTGGCCAATTCTAGTCTGATAGAGACCTTAGTTTTCTCCGTCGATGGCGTGGTGGAATGGGGGCAATACGCATCAACATGCCCAATTCTTCCATACGCGAAACAAATTGAAGGAAGGCACTCATACACAACCTGGAATAATCTGCCAGACAATCTGTAGTGTGAGATTAGGGGTTTTATCAAACTTCTTTCTACGCAAACCCTTGGTAAACTTCCCTATCTCCACAGTAGCTGTTCGTATATCAACTTTGATAGGTTTGTCCAACGCCTTAGCGATTTTAAACATGGTATTCTCCTCATAGTACTCCACTAGCAATATAGGGAGTCTTACCCCATAGTGCTATTCGTATGTTCTGTGCTTTGGAGGGCAAAATGTCTGGCTCCCAACTTCTGACTGTGAGGTAGTGATTCATTATAATCTAGGGACCTCCAGTCGCAATTTTGTGTCTGTCTTCAGCTAGATGGAATTTGAATAGGTAGTACCCATAGTCAAGATCCACAGCTACAAAATCCCTGTGCGACCCTCATATGTTTCTTACTCTGGTGCATAGCATCTTATACCCTATTGAGCATCCCAATAGTTTGACAATTAAACCATTCTTCCATTAATTTTTTATCCGTTGGATTGTTTTCTGGGTGAGGATGCTGTTGGGACACATCTCATCCGAGATAGCAATCACCATTGGATCCTCCATAATTGCATATGGGTTCTGGTTCTAAGTTTTTTCTTCTTCAAAGTTGTCTGCATATTGACACGGGTCAAANTCCTCCATAATTGCATATGGGTTCTGGTTCTAAGTTTTTTCTTCTTCAAAGTTGTCTTCATATTGACTCGGGTCAAGGTAGATGGAGTTATTTTCCTCCATTAATGCCGATTTGTAGTTTATGGTATTTTGGGTTTCCATGTTGGCTTTAAGCTGGTTTATCCTCCCCCCTCCCCCCTTTCTCTCCCCAAGTTAAGGGTCCATCTTGAGATGTGCCTCTAATCTAATGTTAGGTGGATCTGGGAGTTGTCCTATGGTTTGGTCTTAGGGCCATCATTTCCTCTTTAGAACTTACATGTGTTTCTTCCACTTTCTTGATACTTCGTTGGAGGTGATCATCTTCTCCCAATTACCTTTCCTGATCATTTATGAGATCTCCCTCCATAAATGTGGTTGTTGATTTGGGCCGGCCAAATAGCAAGGCTGGTAAAGCCGGGGTTTTACGCCCACATTTTGCCTTTGAATTTGAAAAAAATAATTATCGTATAGTTATAATTTTTATTAAGTATGTTATTATTTTTGTTGGACATGTTACTGTTGTTATTTTTTAAAAATATTAATATTAAATATTTTAATTTTTTTTATGTTTAAATGTTACTATTTTTTTTTTGTATTTGAATGTTACTATTTTTTATATAGGTTAGGTGTATATATATATACCCAACCTATATATGAATATAGATAAGAGAGTGAGAAATTTTTTTTTTTTTAATATTAGTCAAACTCTTAACCTATATATGAATATAGATACATATGAGAGAGAAAAGATTTTAATATTAGTCAAACTCCTAAGAATTAGGAATTTTAATTTTAAATTTTGTTTCACTTCTAAAGTGAAGAGATAATGTGATAAAATTGACAAAAAAAGGACTCATAACAAATAAATTTCCTTAATAAACTTAAGTTCAAACAAATCCATATAAAGGGACCCACTTCCAAATTTTCTTTTTTAAAATACCATTAGTCCATATGAAAAATTTTAAATTCCTAAAATATATAGGCCCCACAAGAAAGCCTTATACAAATATAAGGCCAATTAAAAGATTTAAACCCAATACACTATTTTTTTATTTTTTTTTAGTTTTAACCATTGATACTCTCCTCTTTCTCTCTCTCTCTCTCTCCAAAAACCATAATCTGTCATCAGCTCCCTCCCTCCCCCATTCTCTCTCCATCTGTATGTTAAAACAAAAAAAATATGTAACCTTAACATTACATCCACTCTCTCTCTCTCTCTCTCTCTCTCTCTCTCTCTCTNCCTCTCTCTCTCTCTCTCTCTCTCTCTCTCTCTCTCTCTCTCTCTCTCTCTCTCTCTCTCTCTCTCTCTCTCTCTCTAATGCCAGCGACAGGACCAACATCTTATTCTCTATTCTCTGTTTAACTCTCTCTCTCTGTGGCCAACACTTGGGCAACAAATACATTTGGGTCTTTGCCTCTCTATGTGGTCTGTCATGGATAGCAACAAAGTGAATAAACAAAGTCAAATCTNAACAAATACATATGGGTCTTTGACTCTCTATGTGGTCTGTCATGGATAGCAACAAAGTGAATAAACAAAGTCAAATCTCAAAGTTCTAAGGTTATTTTATGAACTACATCACATGCTTTAAAACTTTAATTTTTTTTTTATTTAGGGTTGTATTATATGTTTTAATAGATTATTTGTTTGTTTGATTATTTGTAATTATTTGATTGAAAATATAGTAATATTTATAATATGGCACCTAGAATAAAAATACAATCATCCTCATACGAAAAATTAAAAAAAGAAAAGAAAAAGTGACCAACTAGAGAAATTCCAAAAAAGGTCCCTTGATAATTAGTAACAAAAAAATGATAACAAAAAATTTAGGTGAAAGTATTACAAATAAACAAGTAGTGAACCCCAATGAGTTAGAAGATAATGAATTAACACAACAACAAAATAACGAAATATAAGATAATAAAATAAAAAATAATGAAAAGAAGACAATCAAAATCTAAACGAAACAAGTAATTATAGTCTTACAAATATTTATGATCTAAGTCAATAGAAAAATATTGAGCGAAAGAATATTGACAAAATATATTTATGAAGAANAAATCTAAACGAAACAAGTAATTATAGTCTTACAAATATTTATGATCTAAGTCAATAGAAAAATATTGAGCGAAAGAATATTGACAAAATATATTTATGAAGAATTATGGCACCTGTAAAAAATCTTGATAAAAATAATTTAGTCTTTCATGAAAAAAATGAAAAGATATATCAAGAAAATAATAACAAATTTTTAAGTCTAATTGAAATGATTGCAGNAAGTCAATAGAAAAATATTGAGCGAAAGAATATTGACAAAATATATTTATGAAGAATTATGGCACCTGTAAAAAATCTTGATAAAAATAATTTAGTCTTTCATGAAAAAAAATGAAAAGATATATCAAGAAAATAATAACAAATTTTTAAGTCTAATTGAAATGATTGCAGAATTTGTTCAACACGCTCATCGTATTCAACATGATATAATTCATAATAATTATCTTGGACATAATATACAAAACGAATTGATAATTTTATTAGGAAATGAAGTAAGAAGTAATACTATTAAAAAAATTAAAGAAATAAAATATTATTCAATCATACAATCAAATACTTAGGATGAAAGTCATCAAGAACAAATGACTTTAATATTATGATGCGTAAAAATTATAACAAGTTTAATAAAAATAAAAAAATATTTTTTAGAGTTTATTAAAATAGACGATATGACTGGAAAATGTCTTTTTGACAAACTTATAACCGTAATAAGTAATCTTGAACTGGATATTGATAATGTAAGGAGACAAGGATATGATAATTGATTTAATATAAAAGAAAAAAATAAAAAAATTTCTAATATGATTTATCGATATAAATCATAAAGCATTTTACACATCATATGGTTGTNATTAAAAAAATTAAAGAAATAAAATATTATTCAATCATACAATCAAATACTTAGGATGAAAGTCATCAAGAACAAATGACTTTAATATTATGATGCGTAAAAATTATAACAAGTTTAATAAAAATAGAAAAATATTTTTTAGAGTTTATTAAAATAGACGATATGACTGGAAAATGTCTTTTTGACAAACTTATAACCGTAATAAGTAATCTTGAACTGAATATTGATAATGTAAGGAGACAAGGATATGATAATTGATTTAATATAAAAGAAAAAAATAAAAGTTTTTCTAATATGATTTATCGATATAAATCATAAAGCATTTTACACATCATATGGTTGCCATAATCTAAACCTACTATTTTGCGATTGACTAACACTTGTTCCAATGCTATCATTTTTTGGAGTAGTACAATATATATATTCATTATTTTTCTCTCCTACAAAATGAAGAAAAATTTTACAAGATAATGTTAAAAGTTTAACTCTTTAAGTCATTATTACAAACGCATTGGTAAAGTCGCATTGAAAGTGTTAAAACAATAATATTTCAAGCTTCAAAAATAAAAGATGTATTGTTACAATTAGCATAAACTAGTAAAAATAGTAAAGATAATTGTTTAGCAACATATAAAATTGAGAATTTTGAATTCTTATTATAGATGACTATTTAGTATGATATTTTATTTTTCGGCAACTTAGTAAACATTTACAATTAAAAAAAAACATGCATATTAATGTTGCTATAGATAAATTAAAATGTCTTATTTTTCTTTTTTGAAAAATATAGAGAAAGTGAATTTACAAATACTAAAATTTCATNTTACAAACGCATTGGTAAAGTCGCATTGAAAGTGTTAAAACAATAATATTTCAAGCTCCAAAAATAAAAGATGTATTGTTACAATTAGCATAAACTAGTAAAAATAGTAAAGATAATTGTGTTAGCAACATATAAAATAGAGAATTTTGAATTCTTATTATAGATGACTATTTAGTATGATATTTTATTTTTCGGCAACTTAGTAAACATTTACAATTAAAAAAAACATGCATATTAATGTTGCTATAGATAAATTAAAATGTCTTATTTTTCTTTTTTGAACAATATAGAGAAAGTGAATTTACAAATACTAAAATTTCAACTAAATAGATTGCATGTGAAATGGACATAGAATCAATATTTTGTGAAAAACGTACACTTCGTAAAAAGAAACAATTTCATGAAAATGTTGATAATATGGTAACACAATTTGTTGGAAAAAAAATTAGGATTGATTATTCCATATATATACTAGATAAAACTATTTCTTTCACTAAAGAGTAAATTTGAACAGCTTTAAATGTAGGAAAATATTTTTGATTTTTTATTTAACCTAAAAAAATTTAAGTTATTAAATGATGATAATTTAAAACAATATTGTCTTGAAAGAAATAAATGTATTAAAAAAAAATTTACAAACGAAAGAAAACTATAAAGCGAGAGAAACTCATCCCTCTATTTCNTTTCATGAAAATGTTGATAATATGGTAACACAATTTGTTGGAAAAAAAATTAGGATTGATTATTCCATATATATACTAGATAAAACTATTTCTTTCACTAAAGAGTAAATTTGAACAGCTTTAAATGTAGGAAAATATTTTTGATTTTTTATTTAACCTAAAAAAATTTAAGTTATTAAATGATGATAATTTAAAACAATATTGTCTTGAAAGAAATAAATGTATTAAAAGAAATTTTACAAACGAAAGAAAACTATAAAGCGAGAGAAACTCATCCCTCTATTTTGTTTTTTTAGCCCTATGTCCCCACATGTAGATGATACAAATCAGAATTAAAGTAGNAAGCCGGGGTTTTACGCCCACATTTTGCCTTTGAATTTGAAAAAAATAATTATCGTTAAATATGTTATAATTTTTATTAAGTATGTTATTATTTTTGTTAAACATGTTACTGTTGTTATTTTTTAAAAATATTAATATTAAATATTTTAATTTTTTTTATGTTTAAATGTTACTATTTTTTTTGTATTTGAATGTTACTATTTTTTATATAGGTTAGGTGTATATATATATACTCAACCTATATATGAATATAGATAAGAGAGTGAGAATTTTTTTTTTTTTAATATTAGTCAAACTCTTAGCCTATATATGGATATAGATAGATATGAGAGAGAAAAGATTTTAATATTAGTCAAACTCCTAAGAATTAGGAATTTTAATTTTAAATTTTATTTCACTTCTAAAGGGAAGAGATAATGTGATAAAATTGACAAAAAAAGGACTCATAACAAATAAATTTCCTTAATAAACTTAAGTTCAAACAAATTCATATAAAGGGACCCACTTCCAAATTTTCTTTTTTAAAATACCATTAGTCCATATGAAAATTTTTAAATTCCTAAAATATATAGGCCCCACAAGAAAGCCTTATACAAATATAAGGCCAATTAAAAGATTTAAACCCAATACACTATTTTTTTTTTTTTTTTAGTTTTAACCATTGATACTCTCTCTCTCTCTCTCTCTCCAAAAACCATAATCTGTCATCAGCTCCCTTCCTCCCCCATTCTCTCTCCATCAGTATGTTAAAACAAAAAAAATATGTAACCTTAACATTACATCCACACTCTCTCTCTCTCTAATGCCAGCGACAGGACCAACATCTTATTCTCTATTCTCTGTTTAACTCTCTCTCTCTCTCTCTCTCTCTGTGGCCAACACTTGGGCAACAAATACATATGGGTCTTTGACTCTCTATGTGGTCTGTCATGGATAGCAACAAAGTGAATAAACAAAGTCAAATCTCAAAGTTCTAAGGTTATTTTATGAACTACATCACATGCTTTAAAACTTTAATTTTTTTTTTATTTAGGGTTGTATTATATGTTTTAATAGATTATTTGTTTGTTTGATTATTTGTAATTATTTGATTGAAAATATAGTAATATTTATAATATGGCACCTAGAATAAAAATACAATCATCCTCATACGAAAAATTAAAAAAAGAAAAGAAAAAGTGACCAACTAGAGAAATTCCAAAAAAGGTCCCTTGATAATTAGTAACAAAAAAATGATAACAAAAAATTTAGGTGAAAGTATTACAAATAAACAAGTAGTGAACCCCAATGAGTTAGAAGATAATGAATTAACACAACAACAAAATAACGAAATATAAGATAATAAAATAAAAAATAATGAAAAGAAGACAATCAAAATCTAAACGAAACAAGTAATTATAGTCTTACAAATATTTATGATCTAAGTCAATAGAAAAATATTGAGCGAAAGAATATTGACAAAATATATTTATGAAGAATTATGGCACCTGTAAAAAATCTTGATAAAAATAATTTAGTCTTTCATGAAAAAAAATGAAAAGATATATCAAGAAAATAATAACAAATTTTTAAGTCTAATTGAAATGATTGCATAATTTGTTCAACACGCTCATCGTATTCAACATGATATAATTCATAATAATTATCTTGGACATAATATACAAAACGAATTGATAATTTTATTAGGAAATGAAGTAAGAAGTAATACTATTAAAAAAATTAAAGAAATAAAATATTATTCAATCATACAATCAAATACTTAGGATGAAAGTCATCAAGAACAAATGACTTTAATATTATGATGCGTAAAAATTATAACAAGTTTAATAAAAATAGAAAAATATTTTTTAGAGTTTATTAAAATAGACGATATGACTGGAAAATGTCTTTTTGACAAACTTATAACCGTAATAAGTAATCTTGAACTGAATATTGATAATGTAAGGAGACAAGGATATGATAATTGATTTAATATAAAAGAAAAAAATAAAAGTTTTTCTAATATGATTTATCGATATAAATCATAAAGCATTTTACACATCATATGGTTGCCATAATCTAAACCTACTATTTTGCGATTGACTAACACTTGTTCCAATGCTATCATTTTTTGGAGTAGTACAATATATATATTCATTATTTTTCTCTCCTACAAAATGAAGAAAAATTTTACAAGATAATGTTAAAAGTTTAACTCTTTAAGTCATTATTACAAACGCATTGGTAAAGTCGCATTGAAAGTGTTAAAACAATAATATTTCAAGCTCCAAAAATAAAAGATGTATTGTTACAATTAGCATAAACTAGTAAAAATAGTAAAGATAATTGTGTTAGCAACATATAAAATAGAGAATTTTGAATTCTTATTATAGATGACTATTTAGTATGATATTTTATTTTTCGGCAACTTAGTAAACATTTACAATTAAAAAAAACATGCATATTAATGTTGCTATAGATAAATTAAAATGTCTTATTTTTCTTTTTTGAACAATATAGAGAAAGTGAATTTACAAATACTAAAATTTCAACTAAATAGATTGCATGTGAAATGGACATAGAATCAATATTTTGTGAAAAACGTACACTTCGTAAAAAGAAACAATTTCATGAAAATGTTGATAATATGGTAACACAATTTGTTGGAAAAAAAATTAGGATTGATTATTCCATATATATACTAGATAAAACTATTTCTTTCACTAAAGAGTAAATTTGAACAGCTTTAAATGTAGGAAAATATTTTTGATTTTTTATTTAACCTAAAAAAATTTAAGTTATTAAATGATGATAATTTAAAACAATATTGTCTTGAAAGAAATAAATGTATTAAAAAAAAATTTACAAACGAAAGAAAACTATAAAGCGAGAGAAACTCATCCCTCTATTTCGTTTTTTTAGCCCTATGTCCCCACATGTAGATGATACAAATCAGAATTAAAGTAGTAAATCTTTTAGCCTTTTGTCTTAAATTTTTTTCCAAATACATGCATTACTTACAAAATATTATTAATAATTTTTGTAATATTTACTTTTGTGAAAAGAAGTTTTTTAAAACTAAAATTAATAAAATCTTACTTAAGGTCGACGATGTCATAAAAAAGATAATTAGATTAACCTATTAATTGAAAAAGATATAATAACAAAATTTTAATACAAAAACTTGATTAATACTTTTGCAATTCAAAAGGTAAGAAAAATTAATTTTAATTAAAAAATTTTAATACTAAAAATAAAATAAAAAATCTTATTTAGAAATACCACTTTAAGCCTCAAACTACTTGACCCGCCGTTGCTGTTTTTGCCATTAATGCTGATGTTTTGTGAAACCGGTTTTTGCCATTAATGCTGATCTTTAGAGAGAGAAAGAATAATGCTTTTATAGAAGGAGAAATGTTATTTTGTACCGTAATTCAATTTATAAGAGCGTCAAGTCGGAGAACTAGACGTTCTGAATTTGAATTTTGATAATTTTTTGAAGTGAAATTATAATAAATTTATCCTTATGAATATCTTTGTTCCGGAGTGTATGATCACTTTTGACCAGACCAGGTAAGGGAGGAGATTAATAGAAATACAAGTAAGTTAGATCGGATACCCTTAATTGTTGAACCAAAAAAAAATATTATTCGTACTTAAAATACTGACCTGATTTACTGAGTTGATCAATCACGCTATAGAGACTTAAACACTTAACTTAATCATGTGGTTGTTATATTTGTCATTGACTTAACTGTGTGTTTTAATATTTATTAAAATTCATTATCTCTTTAATAGTAATGATTCATTAAGTTANAACTTAATCATGTGGTTGTTATATTTGTCATTGACTTAACTGTGTGTTTTAATATTTATTAAAATTCATTATCTCTTTAATAGTAATGATTCATTAAGTTATGTTTTTAAATCAATTTGTGAACTTCGTTTTCTTAATTTCTTTTATATACATTTTGTTGGAATGCTACAGTTAAGTGTTGTATCTTATTTAATTATTTCAGTCAGAGTTCTTGCATTAGCAATGGCCGCCGAGAGCAAAGTGGAACACCCGGGACAAAAGGCACTTGAACTGTTAGAAAAAGAAGAAAAAGTATCAACCATCGTTCTTGTTGGAAAGCACGAGATTGGAAAAACATGGATGGCAAAAAAAATAAGTGGTCAAGCAATCAGCAAGGGCCTGGTTGACACAGTCCTTTGGGCTTATCTGGACAAAATGTATGATGATAAAACCATTCACGAGAGTTTTGCTCGACAAATGTCTATGTATTCCACTACCAAGGAGGGTGGAAATGGTGATAAAGAAGAGGTACTAGAGGGGGTGGTGGAGAAAGACCCGAACATCTTGAGGGAGAAGATATATGCAACACTTGCAGATAGGAGCTTGCTTCTGGTTTTGGATAGTGAGGGCATCAAAATGAATGAAAGTGATCTAATGAAACTGCTGTGTTTTCCCAAATCACCCAGAGTCAAGAAGTTAATCACTACAACTAACGAAGGTGGATGGCATGATATAGCAGCGGCTAAAGAGGAAGTGATTGTGATTGAGGTCCCGCCCTTGTCTCGTGAAGACAAATTATCTTTATTGAGACAAAGAGCTGGGACAGAGGTCTATGAGATTCCAGAAGTGAAAGCTCTAGCAGAAAAATTCATCGACCAGAATGTGGATTTAACCCCTGTTGCAATTGTCATGCTTGCAAAAGCCTTAAGTTACAGAGGACATGGTTCTGCAGCTGTCCAGGTTCTGGAAGATGCTTTGGAGGAATCAAAGAACTACAGTTTTAAGCAGTTACTACGCAGTGGGTATGACAAGGTCCCAGATGGTGTTTTAATTGACTGTTCATGTGAGGGCAGCCATTTTTTTCGTGACCGTGGAAGCGTCCATTTCATTGAGCTGATAGCTTACTGGATTATTGAAGGATATCTTGGTGATATTGATAGTATTGACAAGGCCTACGAGGAGGGACATCGTGTTCTCATGGAGCTGATACATTGTCAGATACTGAAAAAAGTTGAAGAAAATGTGAAGGGTAATCACCTGAGAATGGAAAGAGCAGAACTGAGTCTGGATGACCATTATCGTGGTGGATTTGGTAGTACAGCCACTCTGGGATTGGCTAAAGTTTTTAAGGTTGGAGAATGGGATGGTATTGGGGAAATCACACAGGCAAATGGTATGATGAAATCAGTTCCCAGGAGCAACAAGAAGGAACTCTCAACATTACTGCTCGATGGAAATCATTTCAGCAGGGAAGTTTCAACTAATTTCCTTCAATCCATGAACCTCCTCCAAGTTCTAGTCCTTTTCAATCCCGGGCTCAGCTCAGTGCAATCGTTGTCTTCCATGAATATGCTCAAAGTGCTTGTCCTCAGGGGATGTGATTTGTTGGCACACATTGAAGATTTAGAGAAACTAACAGATTTATCTGTTCTGGAAATTTCAGGAGCTAAGTCATTGAAAAAAATCCCAGATGTCTTTCACCACATGACCAAACTTCGAAGTCTCAACCTATCTGCCCCTCAGATTGAAGAGTTGCCTGCATCTTTTTATGGGCTTACAGAACTTCGTTGGCTCATCCTTAAGGGCTGTTCTTGTTTGAAAGAAATGCAGAGTCTGAAAAAATTTGAAAAACTTCTGGTGCTTAATCTTTCTGGTGCTACTTCTTTGGAAAAGTTTCCAGAGAAAAATGTGAAAGCATTGGAAAAACTTGAAACCCTTGATCTGTCCAATACCAGCATTAAAAGCATACCAATTCTTCGTGGTATTAGAGCTCTCACTCATCTCTCAGCAAGTGACTGTCATGGCGTAGAAAGACTGCGCAGCATTCAGTCATTAACCAATCTCCAAGTTCTTGATCTTTCGGGTTCTAGCATTGAGGAATTTCGTGATCAATCATTCAACTCTAATGACAAACTTAGAATTCTTGATCTATCCAGGACGGAAATTTCCTGGCTACCCTCCAACCTTAGTGATCCTCGTCAGCTCTATTTAAAAGGTTGCCTCCGGCTAACAGAACTTCCATTCATAGATTCGCTGAAATCCCTGGAGGCACTTGATCTTTCAGGTGCTAGTAATCTTGAAAAGATTAACGACAAATTCTTTCAAAATTTGAAGAAACTTCGAGTTCTCAACCTTTCAGAAACCAAAGTCAAAGATCTGCCACCCCTTTCCACTCTTTGTAACCTTCGTCAGCTATTGCTTTCGGGTTGTTTGTCCTTGAAGACCTTGCCAACCTTGGATTCGCTTAGCAAACTGGAGGTTCTTGATCTGTCTGGTTGTAATGCTTTGACAGTAATCAAAGATAAATCTTTTGAGCAGATGTCTCACCTTCAGAGACTCACCCTCTCTGCTACAAAGATTGAAAAGCTTCCATCCCTTTCAAAGCTTGGCAACCTCCGCCACCTCTCATTGAGAAAATGTACCAATTTGAAATTAGAGGTACCACTGAACTTTCCTTCATGCCTTGAGGCGCTAAATTTATGTGGTATCAGCTCCTTGACTAGAGCTGATTTCTTGGAGCACATGGGTCACCTTCGTGTTCTTGACCTCTCTGAAACCGAGCTTGAACAGCTACCACCCTTGTCAAATCTTAAAAACCTTGTTCATCTTTCTCTGAGGGGTTGTGAGAAGTTGGAAACACTGCCACTCTTGGAAGAACATACAAAGCTTGAGATTCTGGATCTTTCGGGAACTAGGGTCAAGCCTATGCCATCCCTTACCAAACTTAGCAACCTTCACCAATTTCTGCCTAGTAATTGTTTGAGCTCAGAAGAGATTAAAAATCTCCCTTATGAAATCTCAGAATTGACTCAGCTTGAGCAGAGTCATCAGACAGACATGGGCGTCTTAGGAGCTGGCAGCGGAAAGGGACAGAGTTTACCCGAAGAGCAATGGGGCATCTCCACTTTGCCTGTCCCATACAGTAACAGTCACAGACCTTTCATCTCTCTTAGTAATTCAGAATTTTTTCAACGTCTGGAGAAAGAGCCCCAGTTGTGGGAGACAAGCTTCAAACAATTTCAATTCTCTGTTCATCCTATGGAGGAGCAAACCGAAATAAGAGGTATAGAGCTTTACAAAGACAAATCGATTTTCAGAGATCTCCAATTCCAGGCAAGATATTTCTCTGATCTTAGAGAGCAAGGTAAGTCACTGGAAATCCATGATTTTGGTAATTTCCCCAAGGGTATTGAGGTTGTACTCAGTCGTTCTGAGTATGTTTTTCTGATTCATAATTCCTTTATAAAATCATTATGTGACTTGGGTGCCAACAACATCAAGGTGATGAGGGGCTGTGGGATAGAGAGATGCACCAATATGGAGAGTATTTTCCATGTAGAAAAGGAAGAAATAGACACAACATTGGAGATTCTATGGGTTTCTTATGCTATCAAGTTGAGTAGTATATATAGTGGGGACCTGCAGTATGTGGGCTTCCGAAACCTTAAACGTTTGTATTTAGATTGTTGCCCAGAACTTCCTTGTGTTTTCTCCAAATCTCAGCGACCAGAAAGCCTTGAAATTCTTCATATCAAGTTTTGTGATAAATTGGAGAATCTGTTTGAACTTGAAGAGATGTCAAAAGAATGTATATTGCCAAAGTTACGCGAATTGCTTCTGTGTGGACTACCAGCATTGAAGAAGATTGAGTGTGAATTGCCAGCTTTAAAAAGTTTGGAAGTTAGGGAATGTCCCATGTTTGCAAATGATCTATTTTTGCCAAAGCTGCCAACAACCCTCGAGACCCTTAAAATCAAGTTCTGTCATAAATTGGAGACTCTGTTCGAACCGGAAACATCAGCCAACAATACTCTGTCCAGTTTACATACATTGCATCTGTGGGGGCTGCCAAAGCTCAGAAGCATTCAGGCTGAAATGCCATCTCTTCAACATCCCATTGTCAAGCAATGCCCAAAACTACAGATGCGGTAAAGGAAGCTTTTTAGTTCCATTTTAGTTTATTGGTCGATTTTTTTGTTCAAAAGATGAACAGCTACAGAACAATTCGTTACCATGACAACAATTGATTGCTTTTACGAACAAAATTTTGTCAATACATAGAGAATTTGGCCTCATAACTAATGTAAATATTGATGCAGGTTGGCCTCACAATCAGGACCTCCGGTTCTCAACACCTGACCAAATCCGCTGTATGAGAATAGCTTGGGTCACGATTCTCCTTGGTTTGGCTACTTGACCAAAGTTGACTCTGGTCTTTTCCAACCTCCAGAAGTATGTAACTTATTACGTGATATGTATGTATGTGAGTGTGTGTGTGTGTGTGTGCGTGAACATTTGTTGTGTTTGAGACTCATATTTTTTCAATTGGTTTGTAATAATAATTTTTTAGCACAACTTTTCTGCTGATATATTCTTTTTTTGTCTGATTTTATTCTGACTGATTAGTCCATAACAAATTACAAACGCTAATTATATTAGTTTTTATTAAATTCAAAAAAATAATTAAAAAAACCCTAAAGGGGTATATATCTTTGTAGTGACTTTGAATTTCTACTAATCTAGTTCAAACATACAACATATAAGATTTAAACCCCAAATATATAATTAGTGGTTTTCATGCATGGATTTTTCCCTTTTGCATTTCATTGTTTTGATCCACATACTGAACTAATCGGATTGAGATTAAGGCCTAAACACAAGAGAGGAGCAATTGAGACATCTAGTTTATAAATATGTCGTGTGTTTTTTCTCTTTTAGTTAATTTTGTGAAGCTTGATGGTCCTCGCCTCTAGAGGGGAGTAGCCCTATCAGTGGCTCTGAATTTGAATGAGAGTCTCAAGACTCCCAACTTATTTTGATCCGAATTTCAATCCAACCCGATCCAAAGAACTCAAAAAGAAGTTGAATCTATCAACCTGCATATGCAATCCTTAATTTCACTATATAATGACTCATTTTTCTCATATTTTTATTTACATGTGTTGTATTTTCTGATCAGATATTGATGTACTANAAAAAGAAGTTGAATCTATCAAACTGCATATGCAATCCTTAATTTCACTATATAATGACTCATTTTTCTCATATTTTTATTTACATGTGTTGTATTTTCTGATCAGATATTGATGTACTAGTTATTTTTCGTGCCTTCAAAAGAATTGTCAACAATAAACATATTTATATTCACACTTAAAATCAAATCACAAACATAAATGAGAGATAAAAAAATTTAAATACCAATTGTAATGGGGGTAAGCGGTGTTATTGGTGGTGAGTGGTAATAGTGATGGTGGGGAGACAATGATGGTTGTGGCGGGTGGCGATAACCGTGGCATTGATGGCAGTCATGGGTGACAACGATGATGGTGGCGGTGGATTTTTGAGTGACGATGATAATAGTGACACCGGTGGGTGAAGGTAGTGGTGGTGGTGGGTGTGGGAGGTGATAAACGACGGTGATGGTGGTTTGCAGTGGTGGTGGACGACGATGGATACTTCTAGGCGACAGTGTGATAATAACGAATGATGATGGTGGTAAGTGTGATGGGGGTAGGTGACAATGACTGGTTACAGTGGTGAGCGATGACGGGTGGTGGTGGTAGATGCGGTGGGGGTGGGTGACAATGGTTGGTGGCGATGGTAGACGATGACAGGTGGTGGTAGGTTGTGGTAATGAGTGACAGTGGACAACAATGGTAGTGGTGTGGGCGATGGTGGTAGTGGAATGATGGNGGTGGTAGGTGCGGTGGGGGTGGGTGACAATGGCTGGTGGCGATGGTAGACGATGATAGATGGTGGTAGGTTGTGGTAATGAGTGACAGTGGACAACAATGGTAGTGGTGTGGGCGATGGTGGTAATGGAATGATGATGGTAATAGTAATAAATATAAGAATAAGATGATGATAGTGATAGGTGATGGCAGTGGACGACGATGGTAACAATCAGTAATGGGTGACGATGGTGGTGGAGATGGCAGTGGACAACGATGGGTGGGGGGTGCAAGTGGGGCAGTGGCGGTGGTGGTAATTGTTATGGTCGTGGGGGTGATGGGGGGCAGTTGGGGTGGGGATGATGGTGGTGGGGCGGTGAAGGAGGAGGAGGTGGTGGTGGGGCAGTGGTGGTGATAGCAGTGGGTGGTGGTGGTAATGGTGGTGGAGCGGTGGGCGTGGTAGGGTGGCGATAATGACAACGACAGTAGCGGCAGTAGCAGTGGTAATGGTGGTGGAGCCGTGGGGGTGATCGTGATAAAGATAGTAGTGGAGCTGTTTGAAAACTATTTTTTTTTAAATACTTATGAGAAATAATTTCGAAAAATATTTTTAAAAAGTTACTTCAAACACATTCTTAGGGGCCTATTTTATTTTTTCTTTTAAATTTGAGATTTTAATATTAGCCATCAGATTAATTTTAAAATAAAATATAAAGAGATCTCAACCGCGAATAACAAAAATTATTATTTTTTTTATTTTTTAAAATTTAAATTGTATTATACTTTATTATATAGATATAAAGTATAATATGATATAACATATTCAAATTCAAATAATCGGACAAAAATATTAAATACCTATCAATAGTTGAATTTAAATCAAAATCAATGTATTGACAATCTTAAAGGGAAGTATCTATACTGTGGACCTGTCACAATATATGGGTTACTCATGCCTGCTATTTACCAATGTTTTCATTACCTTGTGTGGTTGAAGAGATTTCTAAGTTCGGTCCCCGTAGTCATAGTCGAGTCCAAATCATTTGAAATTCGAATGAAATTAAGTGCAACATTTTTAAGTACGATTGTACAAGAAAAATTGTTTTGACGGATAACCTCCTTTACATCAAATGCGAGTGAACCCTCAATGGTTCAACAAATAATACGATCTCTTGTTGATTGTACAATCATGTCTATCATAATTACTAAAATAAATAAAAAAATTATAAGTAAATTCACAAATATATCATGTATTTTCGAATTTTGACAAAAAAAATAGGGTGGGCATAATTTAAAAAATACTTAAAAAAATATATAAGTAATTTTACGAAAAAAAATTATGATGGTGGGCATGTCCCCCCACCCCTGGGCGTAAGGTGACTCTGCCCTTGTGACAGATGTACATTAATTGCAATACAATTCATGTTATATAATACTTTATGCAAGAGTATTTAAAAGGCAATGAATTTTTTTTATTTTTTTACTCATACCAAATAAAAAAATTATTTATTCTACTTTTTCATTCTTCTTACCAAAAGTAAAGTTTAAAAAAAAATAATTTTCTTTCTTTTAATAATAAAAAAATTATCATTCACATTTTTCCATTCCTTTTATCAAACAAACCATTAACTAATGTCTTCGTGACAAAAGAGGGGTTGTTAGCGTCAAATCCTCGCGATATGAATATGGTTGTTCGCTGAAAAATAGGTCATTATACTTTCTAACAACTACTTTGACCGAGAGCACCAATAGATTCCTTCTCTACTTCTATTTAATTTACTTGCATAATGGAACAACGAAGAAACTTAAACCTTATCCACCGATTTTAAGGTGTGTTTGCGAGTCTTTGGGCCTACCGGCATGTGATCGATCACCTCGTAAGAATGGAATCCAATGATTTTTAATTCAAGATCGAAAATACAAATCAGTTTACTTCATTTGTATACTTAAACACGTGTCATATTAAAATATTTAGTATAAATTATAGTTCTCAATTGTTTGGATAAGTCATGTCTAAGTCTCTAGTGTAGGTTCGAATCTCTAGCAAAGTGCAAGTCTTAATTTAATTAGCGTATGGATTGAAGGACAAGTTTTTGTACTCAGAGTTATCCTCAATTTTACTCAAACTTACAAGCTTGAGCAACAAAAACATATCTCTATTCATTGGAGACAGACCAGAGATTTTCTTTATTACCCAAAAAAAAAAATTTGAAATCAATGGTAAATCTTAATTAGTTATGATCAATCCCAAGTTTTTGTGATTAATCATAGCTCAATCCTATTTAATTATAATTTTTGTATGATGTTTTTGGTAGAGTAGAAAATTCCCATATAGTAGTGTCAAGTTGGAGGTGTGAACAAAAAATGGAATGCAATAAAGTGGTGTCAAGTTGGAAAGCAAAATGAATTAGTTTAAGTGTCAAGTAAAATAAAGTATTGTCAAGTTGGAGGGAACATCAACTAGAAGGGATGGATCTGCAAATATTTTAAATTTTTTCACACGTCACGAGTTGTTCTAGTTGACTTACTAAAAGACAAAATGTATGGTGCTATTACCTAATTACAGTAGACTCTTCAATTTTATACTTAAATCGTGTAACCCTCCCTCGTTAAGTATGAAAAATAACATNTGTTATATAATACTTTATGCAAGAGTATTTAAAAGGCAATGAATTTTTTTTATTTTTTTACTCATACCAAATAAAAAAATTATTTATTCTACTTTTTCATTCTTCTTACCAAAAGTAAAGTTTAAAAAAAAATAATTTTCTTTCTTTTAATAATAAAAAAATTATCATTCACATTTTTCCATTCCTTTTATCAAACAAACCATTAACTAATGTCTTCGTGACAAAAGAGGGGTTGTTAGCGTCAAATCCTCGCGATATGAATATGGTTGTTCGCTGAAAAATAGGTCATTATACTTTCTAACAACTACTTTGACCGAGAGCACCAATAGATTCCTTCTCTACTTCTATTTAATTTACTTGCATAATGGAACAACGAAGAAACTTAAACCTTATCCACCGATTTTAAGGTGTGTTTGCGAGTCTTTGGGCCTACCGGCATGTGATCGATCACCTCGTAAGAATGGAATCCGATGATTTTTAATTCAAGATCGAAAATACAAATCAGTTTACTTCATTTGTATACTTAAACACGTGTCATATTAAAATATTTAGTATAAATTATAGTTCTCAATTGTTTGGATAAGTCATGTCTAAGTCTCTAGTGTAGGTTCGAATCTCTAGCAAAGTGCAAGTCTTAATTTAATTAGCGTATGGATTGAAGGACAAGTTTTTGTACTCAGAGTTATCCTCAATTTTACTCAAACTTACAAGCTTGAGCAACAAAAACATATCTCTATTCATTGGAGACAGACCAGAGATTTTCTTTATTACCCAAAAAAAAAAATTTGAAATCAATGGTAAATCTTAATTAGTTATGATCAATCCCAAGTTTTTGTGATTAATCATAGCTCAATCCTATTTAATTATAATTTTTGTATGATGTTTTTGGTAGAGTAGAAAATTCCCATATAGTAGTGTCAAGTTGGAGGTGTGAACAAAAAATGGAATGCAATAAAGTGGTGTCAAGTTGGAAAGCAAAATGAATTAGTTTAAGTGTCAAGTAAAATAAAGTATTGTCAAGTTGGAGGGAACATCAACTAGAAGGGATGGATCTGCAAATATTTTAAATTTTTTCACACGTCACGAGTTGTTCTAGTTGACTTACTAAAAGACAAAATGTATGGTGCTATTACCTAATTACAGTAGACTCTTCAATTTTATACTTAAATCGTGTAACCCTCCCTCGTTAAGTATGAAAAATAACATTGTCATCCTCTATAAGTAAAATTCTATAGACAACAAATAGCAGACGCAATGAAAAGACTGAATTGCCCATCATATCATACATAAGTAAGGTTGATAATTGAGCCGAGTTACTTGAGTTTGACTCAGTTCAGATAGAACTCGACTCGAGTTCAGCTTATGTTTTATAAGAGTCGAACTCGAATAATTTTTTAGACTCGTTTATATATAAAATAGTTAAGTCATTCGAGCTCGGCTCGAGTTCAGCTTGTTTTTGACTCAACTCAAGTTCTACTCATTTTTAAAACGAGTTGAGTTAAAATAATTTTTTAGTCTCACTTAAAAAAATGAGCTCGACAAACTCGACTCGAGCTCACAAAGCTCGATTTGATTATTAACACTATACATATGCTTATTGAATGACAAAACCAAATCGATTGTGAAAGAAATTTTTAAGTTTTTTATGATTTTGTTTGAAATTTAAAAAATTATTATGTATTGTTGTTGTAAAATTTAATCTTTTCTATCTTTTTTTTTTATATCAAAATATTCATCAGATCTTTGTAATTCTAACTATGTTGGTGTATGATAATTTACCAATATGAGTAATCCAGGGAATTATGCCAAAGTCAAGTTAATATCATCGAAATATAACCAAAATTTTTTTTCTAACTTTCAGCCAACCTTAATAGTTTGCTAAAATGGACTTTAACATCACGGGATTATATGTTACAAAGTACTGACCCCTTAAGTTTTCTATACAGCTTCATGGGGAGGGCCAGGCTAGACCCATAAAATTTTTTTCTGGTCGGCCTTGAAGAGTAGTGTAAGCTCAAATTTTTACCCAAGTAAGTTATTAGAGTAGCCGGACCACACATCGAGATAGGGTATCCATAGCCCAAACCGTAAGCCTATTGAGGGGTCTGTAGACAGGTTTGTTCGCAGGCTTTTTTATATATAATTTTATTTTAAAATAATAAATATTTTTTATAATTTAATATTTGAAAATATAATATTTTTAAATCAAAAGTAGAGTTAAAATAGATAAAAATAAAATAATGAATAATTTTATTTTTGATTAGGAGATGAATTACATTTAATAAATCATTAGAATAAATGCATCCCAACTAAGTTGACACATACTCACTTATTTATCATTTGTATTATTCTACCATTTAAAAATTGTATGCTTAAAATATAAAAAAGAAAATAATACATTATTTATAGTATATAAATTTTTAAAACTTTAAATTTTGACATTAAGAGACTTATTTTAAATTTTTATATTTAATGATCTAAAAGTATAATTTTTTTTCAAATGAATGATGACCGGGTTGGGCTTGGCGAGCGGGTTTTAATGAGTTTTTTTGAACGGGCTATTGGGCCAGATTTTGGGTCGAATAATGGATTTGAGGGCAAATCCAAGCTCTCCTTTTAAAGATATTGGGATTGGGTTCGAGCTTAGGTTCGGATTCGAGCGGGCTAACTATCAAATTTTAGACCTATATTTTTCGGGCCAAGTAACAAAACCCGTGAGTAATTCAGCCATGGACACCCCTAAGTATTATGTGACTTGATTTTTTTTTGGGGTCAACATGTAATTTAATAAGAATCTCAGGTACCTGAGTGTTATTAATATCATTTGTCTTATTAAAAAAAGACTTGGCGTCGACTTTCCCAACCCTTACCTTCTGAAAACTGGACAGCTCCAAAGTTGTCTCCATTGCTCAGGTCTCTTGCTCTCCTGTCATCGATCATTCTCTCCAGCCGAGTTTTTAGGTTCTCTCTCTCTCTTGAATATCCATTTATGAAAGTTGATCTATTTCTCTGTTAGACTAGTTGATCATTAATGCTTTCTCTGTTGTCAATCTTTTGGGAAAATGTATATTGTTGATGCCACCAGTTTTAAATCGGCATTCAAAGTCCGTCCGTGATATTTACTGGTCTCATATGCCTTTATGCTATTTAGATCTACACGCAATGGGTAGCAATTAGCAAAATACCGTTATATGCTCTTTCTACATGTATGTGCAGGTCGTTATCGAAATGAGTATGTTCAGTAATTGAGAGAGAGAGAGTGTCAGAGAGACAGAGGGAGATTTTTCATTATTTGAGGTTCTGAACCATTATCACAAAAGCTTAAAATGGGGACAGAAACCGATGGTGTTATATAAATGGGGCGTTGCGTGAGTGCAAAATGATAGAGAATGCCCAAGTTTTAGTGGTTCGCATTTCGCCCTGTTAAAGAGCGCTGTAATGGTTATGGAGACTCTTCCTCTTTCGGCTGTGTATTGCTTGAGGCCGGGCCGGCCCAATGAAAACTGGCCCTTAAGCAAAAGTGTTAAATGGGTCCCTATTAAAATTTATCAAAAAAAATAAAAATTGTATGATTAAAATTTTATTTAAAATTTATTATTTTTATTTTTTGTGATGCAAAATTAGTAATCAAATTTTTATATTTGAGGATTGCTAGTATATCTTTTTTAATGGATAATATGAGTAATTCATTCAACCTTTCTTATGCTATAGTTGATTGTAAGTAGAATTTTATTAATCAACGGGCCTTTGGTCCAATGATATTTCTTACCTTGTGAAGATTTTGTCTTCTTGAGGTTAAAGGTTCAAGTCTCTCTCCTATTTACCTCTCTCCCCCTCCCAAAAAAAAAAAATAGAATTTTAGAATTTTAATTTTGAAAAAATTTGACATATTTCAAACTATAAATTCTTATGAATAAAATATATTTTAAAATAACAAATAATTATACTGAGTGAACAATCTAATATCTTATAAAAGTCGATAAGAATTAAACAATATCACCTAATAAATAAAAATTGTATAAGTATTGAATTGACGATTTGTTTTCCACCCAAATCATCTACTATATCAAACTTTCACAATAAAAAAGAATAATTGCATTAAATTAATTCTGTCAATAAAAATATTAAAAAATTAAATTACTAATCAAGCAAATATGTACCATTTCAATTTAATCTAGGTTGCAAGAGAGAGATACATAATTATGCTATATGAACTTTTTTTATTTAGAGAGAGGCAGAGGAGTGTAGACAATAGATTTTTAGGCTTTAATTGTGGAAAATTAATTTTTGCCTTTTTTAGAACTTTCAAGCCTTCTAATCATTAGAAAAAGTGAGAGAGAGATGTGAATTGAGCCTTTGTTTTAATCTAGGCCTTGTAAGAATTTCCATTAGATTGGGTCTTTTAAACCAAAATTTTTTGAGCCAATTTAATGTATATGTAAAGACTATGCTTATTATTTGGGGGCCTTCTTTTTTTTGGGGGCCATAAGCAGCTGCTCAAGTGGCCTTTCTATTGGGTCGACCTTGGCTTGAGGGAGAAGTGAATATAAGGTATGTTTGGATTACGGGTTAAAGGGGGGTGATAGAATAAAAAAGTAGATGGGGCCCATATATTTCGCGTTTGGTTAGTAAAAAAAGCATCGGAAATGCCACTCGAATTTTTATTCTGACCTGATTTGAAAAGTCAACTTTTACCTATCTACATGGTTTAAATAAAACCCAAGGGGAAACTAAGATATTTTTTTAGCAATTAGGATAATTAATTTAAATTCCTAAATTACCCTATTGTGCTACCCCTTCTAGGTTAGATCACTTCTCCATTCTATCGTTGCTTCCTCTTTTTTCCTTCATCACTTAACCGCTTTTGCTTCTCGTTAGGTAAGTTCCTTTCTCTCTCCATTGACACCAAACTTGTGTGATCAAAACATACCCAAGCTTGCAACTTTTGTTTTTTTTCCAACACGACCTATGTATTCTATTGATGCCAAAAAAAAAAATTCCAGCTAATATATATATTTTTTCCATTTATGCCAATTTTTTTTTTTGCCTACATCTCAGTAGTTAAATGACGTTGCTTCTTAATTTTTTTTGTATAAATGTATTGTACTTGGTTAATTTTGTAAACATTTTATATTGTTAACTTAAATGGTTGATGAGGTGTATTTTTTATGGTTACAATAAATTTTAAAATATTTATTTTATATTTGAATGAGTCGTTAAAAAAATAGATGTGAAAGTGTTTTTTTGTTTGGAATGGCTTGGAGACTAAATTAAAAAATCAAACATGGTGTTGGATTGAATAGAATAGGGGTACAATAGTCGATGAAAACAAATTGCATCTCTCTTATCAATAGGCCCCACAAAAATGTATAATTTATCCAAACAGATGAGAGGACTGGATATACCTATTTATATCCTATCCAAATGACAACTAGGTGGGTTTGAATTATATATGAAAGGATATCTTTTTAGATATTCAATCCACTCCAACCTTGCGATCCAAACATACCCATAGTTAGATCTCTCATAGGGCAATGAATGTGCTCACCATTTATACACGGGTAATTATTGTCTTTATAACAAAAATATCATAGAATATTTGAAGAATATTTGACAGTTAGAAGACCTATTGGCCAAGGTATAACATGAACTTCTAGAAATGATGATCACTTGCCCGAAATAGGGTTTTTAGGTGATAGTTCACTCTTGTCCTTTCTATTAGTTTTCTCGATAGTCAACTTTTAGAATCCCATTGCTAGTTTGGGCATTAGCCCGACACATGTTGATCCGTTTGACTTGGCCACTCTTTGAACTGCAAACCTGACCTGTTCATCATTTAAATTGGTGTTTTCTTCTGGTATCATTAGATACAATATCCATAGGGGTCGTTTAGTTGCAGTATTAAGGGTGTATTAAGGAGTCATAACAACTTAAAATTTTATAATCCAACCTTATATTATGTTTGGTTGTTAAATATACTCTGTATTATATCTAATTTTATTTTGTATACATGTAAATTACATATATGAATAATATCTTCTACTCGTACTATTAAGCCCATTTTAATACCACCTGAAGGGTGGTATTATAATACTGTAAAACCGTATTAAGTTATATTTTACTATTTTGCCCATCAACTAAACAAAAGAATGCATAACTAGATTCGATTGATAGTTTTTAGGTCAATATGTGATTAGTACTCTATTATCCCACTTTTATTCAATGTCTTACCAAACATTGAAGTATAATGAGTATTATTTTTATCCTATATTTAATCTTTGTGTTTTAGTAGCTTATACAGAATTAGTCTATATTAGCTAATACAATCATTTCTCTTATTATACGGCAAGCAAATGTGCCCATGAAGTGTTGATTTTTATTTTTGATTGCTCAAATGAATGTGGAAATAGTGTAATTGGTATAAAGAATCGCTCCACCACGGTCAAAGCTTTTGATGCTCTTTGATAACGCTGCCAACCTCACTATCTTCATGAAATTTGTTGGGCGTACCCTGTCTGCACCATTGTTTTCATTTCTGATCAAAGCTTTTATTACATGATGGCCCTATATGACATGGACAAGTCCTTTCTGGGATAGGGGAGGGAGGTCATTTTCATGTAATCAAGCCAGACTTTAGGGAATTTAGTGAAAGTCTAGTAAGGAATGAGATGTCCGATATGAGGATGATTACCTTTGTTCATCTGTTTTCAAAGGACATTTACACTTCTCTAGTGCTCTTGCTAATGAAAATTTCTGTTATTTCCCATCAAATCTGTAGATATTATCATTGATTACCCTTTTGTCAACTGATCATCAATTTAGCTAGCACAGACATCAGTACCTTCACATCAGCCTCATGATTTCAGAATCATTTGTAAATCACATCGGAGATGTAGGTAGAAGTGACTGCTCAAAGTTTGAGAAGTTTACTGCAAAGATTTCACTTAATAAAGGTTAATTGTTGCTATACATGATGAGCACTAGATGGGGAAGTGGATTTTCCAAGAAGATGCAAGGATGGTTGTTGTTTCATATTATTGTTCAATTTTAGTAATTTTTGATTTGAAGTATTAGTGTTGTTTGTCAATATTATTTTCATGTTAGTGTTTCATATTATTGTTCAATGTTATTGACTTGTGTTAATATTCAATGTTACTATTTTTATTTTGAATGTTAATATTGAATGTTACTATTTTTTAATTAATTTTACAAAATATTAATATTCAATGTTACTATTTTTTATTTTGGATGTTACTATATTATAATATATATGAGAGAAATAGTCCTAATCTAGAAAAGATCTAAAATTATGAGAATTTGAATTTGAATTAGTTTAAATTTGGTTACGTTTGTATATATATGNTTATTATACGGCAAGCAAATGTGCCCATGAAGTGTTGATTTTTATTTTTGATTGCTCAAATGAATGTGGAAATAGTGTAATTGGTATAAAGAATCGCTCCACCACGGTCAAAGCTTTTGATGCTCTTTGATAACGCTGCCAACCTCACTATCTTCATGAAATTTGTTGGGCGTACCCTGTCTGCACCATTGTTTTCATTTCTGATCAAAGCTTTTATTACATGATGGCCCTATATGACATGGACAAGTCCTTTCTGGGATAGGGGAGGGAGGTCATTTTCATGTAATCAAGCCAGACTTTAGGGAATTTAGTGAAAGTCTAGTAAGGAATGAGATGTCCGATATGAGGATGATTACCTTTGTTCATCTGTTTTCAAAGGACATTTACACTTCTCTAGTGCTCTTGCTAATGAAAATTTCTGTTATTTCCCATCAAATCTGTAGATATTATCATTGATTACCCTTTTGTCAACTGATCATCAATTTAGCTAGCACAGACATCAGTACCTTCACATCAGCCTCATGATTTCAGAATCATTTGTAAATCACATCGGAGATGTAGGTAGAAGTGACTGCTCAAAGTTTGAGAAGTTTACTGCAAAGATTTCACTTAATAAAGGTTAATTGTTGCTATACATGATGAGCACTAGATGGGGAAGTGGATTTTCCAAGAAGATGCAAGGATGGTTGTTGTTTCATATTATTGTTCAATTTTAGTAATTTTTGATTTGAAGTATTAGTGTTGTTTGTCAATATTATTTTCATGTTAGTGTTTCATATTATTGTTCAATGTTATTGACTTGTGTTAATATTCAATGTTACTATTTTTATTTTGAATGTTAATATTGAATGTTACTATTTTTTAATTAATTTTACAAAATATTAATATTCAATGTTACTATTTTTTATTTTGGATGTTACTATATTATAATATATATGAGAGAAATAGTCCTAATCTAGAAAAGATCTAAAATTATGAGAATTTGAATTTGAATTAGTTTAAATTTGGTTACGTTTGTATATATATGTATATAGAATTATAGATAGATATTAGAGAGAGAGAGAGAGAGAGAGAGAGAGAGAGATTGAAAAAAACTCTAAAATTTATGAGTTTTTGATTTTCAAATCTGTTTTGATTAGATGTAAATGCTGGGATTATTTTGAACAATAGAGATTGAAATGGACTTAAACTAAACAAAGTTTTTGAGTAAACTTTTTGTCAAATAAGTTTTAAAAAGTGGACCGACCCCCAAATTTCCCAAAAATCGGATTTTGTGAAAAAATAAAAAATATCAAAAAATCAGGTCTTATTGTATTATGCCTTTGGATTATTTATTTCAAGCTTCCATTAAGTGGATTATTTAAGATTTAACTCTGTCATAAGAAATATTAAGTAGATTAGCAATACTATTATTTGAAAAAGATATGACAAAGAAACTTAATTAGTGCTTTTGCATCTCAAAAAGCGAGAAGAATAAATTTTAAATAAATTATTATTATTAAAAATAAAGACCTTTTTATTAATTGTCGCTTTAGGCCCCAAAATGTCACAGGATGCCCCTGCACCAATTCGACCCGACACAAAATCGATCGTGTCGAGTTATTAGAATTTTAAAAAAAAAATTATATTTTATAATACCTTTTAATTTCTTTTACATAGTATTATATAAGTTGTTTTAGAATTAAATAATTTTTTATTGACACTAATACGACATGAATGAAAATGACACAACTCTCAAGTCTCAATGACACGACACAGCAACATGAATTGACACACCTACTTTCTACACTATTTTCTCTTCTTACCCAGTTTATGAAACTTTACATTCGATTTTGTTGGAATGCTACGTTAAAATCTTCAATGTATCTAATTATTGCGGTCTGAGTTCTTGCATCAGCAATGGCCCAGAGTACATTGGAACTAGGTCAAGGTCAGGAGATACTTAAGCTGTTAGGAGATAATGATCCAGGATCAACCGTTGTTCTTGTTGGAGAACCTGGAATTGGAAAAACATGGCTTGCAAAAAAGGTGTGTGGTCAAGCCATCAGCAATGGCACATTTGGCATAGTCCTTTGGGCTTATCTGGACAAAGAGTATAACGAGCTAGCTATTGGCAAGAGTTTTGTTCGTCAAATGTCTCTGCTTTCCACTACAAAGGGGTGGGAAAAAGAAGATAACGAGGAGGTAGAAGAGAAAAAAGAGGAAATCTTGGATGACTTGATGCAGAAAATATCTGACAATGTGGAAGGGAAGTTGCTTCTAGTTTTGGATAATGAGGGCAGCAAAATGAATGCAGAAGACTTTATGAAATTGCTGAATAGCATGAAATTTTCGCCAAAACCAAGCAAGGTGTTAATCATTTCGTGTGATGCAGATGGAAAACACGAGAATTCTGATTCTTTCCGTACAAAGAAAGTAATCAAGATCCAGCCCTTGTCTCCTGAAAAGTTATTATCTATATTCCGACAAACAGCTAGGACAGAAGTTTTGGAGCCACGTGTGGAACAGTTAGCTGACGGTTTCATCAAGAACAAAGTGGGTTTAACACGTGCCAAAATTGTCTTGCTAGCAAAAGCCTTAAGCAATGGAGGAATTTCTGCAGTGCGACTTCTGGAACGTGCTTTGGAGGAATCATCTGGCGATGGGAGCTGCAGTTATACAGAATTACTACACCGTGGTTATGACAGGGTGCCTGATGGTGTTTTATTGGACTGGTCCTGGCAGGGCAGCCATTTTTTTCAAGATCGTGAAAGCATTCATTTCGGTGAGTTCATAGCTTGCTGGATAATGGAAGGATATCTTGGTCATATTGATAGTATTGAGAAGGCTTATGAGGAGGGACATCGTGTTCTGATGGAGCTTATAGATTGTCAGATGCTAAAAAAAGTTGATGATGAAAACATCAAGGGGGATTACTTAAGAATGGCAGGAGCAGTAGTGGATCTGGACAGGCGCCATTGTTCTGGATTTGGTAAAACAGCCAGTCTGGGATTGGCTAATGTCTTCGAGAAGGGCCAGTGGGATGGTATTGGTGAAATCGTGCAGGCTGATGGCATGTTGAAATCAGTTTCCAGTGGCAAGAAGGAGAAGAAATGCTCAACGTTACTGCTCGACGGAAACTGTCTGAGCCTGGAAGTCTCAACTAAAATCCTTCAATCCGAAGAGGACCTTCGAGTTCTCGCCCTTTTCAATCCCAGGCTCATCACAGTCCCATTGTTGTCTTCCATGGAATCGCTTAATGTGCTTGTGCTCAGGGGATGCAATTTGTTGGAGGACATCAGACAGATCCAGAATCTTAAAAATTTATCTGTTCTGGAAATTTCAGGAGCTAGGTCATTGAAAAATATCCCGGATAACATCTTTCACCAAATGACCTCCCTTCGAAGTCTTAACCTATCTGGCCTTCAGATAGAAGCGTTACCTAAATCTTTTGGTGTGCTTACAAAACTTCACTGGCTCATCCTTAAGGGCTGTTCTTGTTTGAAACAAATGCAGAGTCTGAAAAATTTTGAAAAACTTGTGGTCCTTGATCTTTCTGGTGCTACTTCTTTGGAAAAGTTTCCAGAAAAAAACATAAAAGCAATGAAGAATCTTATAAACCTTGATCTTTCCAATACCAACATTAAAAGCATACCAATTCTTCGTGATATTGGAGCTCTCACTCATCTCTTTGTAAGGGACTGTCAAGGCGTAGAAAGACTGCGCAGCATTAAGTCATTATCCAAACTCCAAGTTCTTGATCTTTCAGGTTCTAGCATTAATGAATTTCGTGACCAGTCATTAGAACCTAATGTTGACCTTAGTACTCTAGATCTATCCAGAACGGATTTATCTTGGCTACCTTCCAACATTAGCAATCCTCTTCAGCTTTATTTGAAAGGTTGCCTCCAGCTAAAAGAACTTCCGTACATAGAATCACTGAAAGCCCTGGAGGCACTTGATCTTTCAGGTGCCAGGAATCTTGAAAAGATTGATGACAATTTCTTCAAAAATTTGAATAACCTTCAAGTTCTCAACCTTTCAGAAACCAAAGTCAAAGTTCTGCCACCCCTTTTCACTCTTTGTAACCTTCGTCAGCTATTGCTTTCGGGTTGTTTGTCCTTGGAGAACTTGCCAACCTTGAATTCCCTTAGCAAACTGGAGGTTATTGATCTGTCTGGTTGTGGTGCTTTGACAGTCATAGAAGATGAATCTTTTGAGCAGATGTCTTGCCTTCAGAGCTTCTCCCTCTCTGATGCAAAGATTGAAAGACTTCCATCCCTTTCAAACCTTAACAACCTCCGCTACCTCTCATTGAGAAAATGTACTAACTTGAAATTAGTGGTTGAACCACTGACCACTCTCTTAAGTCTTGAGGAGCTACATTTATGTTGTATCAGTTCCTTGACTCAAGCTGATTTCTTGGAGCAAATGAGTCACCTTCATATTCTTGACCTCTCTGAAACCCAGCTTGAAAAGCTATCATCCATGTCAAATCTAAAAAACCTTGTTCATCTTTCTCTGAGGGGTTGTAAGCAGTTGCGCACAGTGCAACACTTGGAAGCACTTACAAAGCTTGAGATTCTGGATCTTTCGGGAACTGCAGTCATGCATCTGCCATCCCTTACCAATCTTAGCAACCTCCACCAATTTCTGCCTAGTAATTGTTTGAGCTCAGAAGAGCTTAAAAATCTTGAGATGCTTGATCTGTCTGGAGATGTTATCAAAGAAGAATCAACTGACCTTGAGAACCTTGATCTGCCAAACATGAGCATTACAGGAGCTGGCAGTGGAAAGATACAGAGCTTACCTGAAGAGCAATGGGGCATCTCCACTTTGCCTGGACCAAAATCAGGCAGTAACAGGCCTTTCATCTCTGTAAGTAGTTCAGAATTTCGTCAACTTCTTGAGAAAGATCCCCAGTTGTGGGAGACAACCTTCGAACAATTTCAATTCTCTGTTCATCCTATTGAGGAGCAAAATGAAGTAAGAGGTATAGACATTTACAAAGACAAATCGATTCTCAGAGATACCCACTTCAAGGCCAGACATTTCTCTCATCTTAGAGAGCAAGGTGGTTCACTGGAAATCCATGGTTTTCATAATTTCCCCAAGGGTATTGAGGTTGTACTCAGTCGTTCTGAGTATGTTTTTCTGTTTAACAATTCCTTTATAAAATCGTTATGTGACTTGGGTGCCAATAACATCAAGGTGATGAGGGGCTGTTGGATAGAGAGATGCGCCAATATGGAGAGTATTTTCCATGTAGAAAAGGAAGAAGATACTGCTAAAATAGACAAAACATTGGAGATTCTATGGGTTTCTGGTGCTATCAAGTTGAAAAGAATGCATAGCGGGGACCTGCAGTATGAGGGCTTCCGAAACCTTAAATATCTGTACTTGGATTGTTGCCGAGAACTTGCAAGTGTTTTCTCATCATCTCAGCAGCCCAAAAACCTTGAAGTTCTTCATATCAAGTTTTGTGATAAAATTGAGAATCTGTTTGAAGAGATGTCAGGAGAGGCTATACTGCCAAATTTACGTGCATTGCATCTGTGGGGACTGCCAGCATTGAAGAACGTTGGGAGCGTATTGCCAGCCTTACTAAGTTTGGAAGTTGGGGAGTGCCCCATGATTGTAAATTATCTTTTGCCACAGCTGCCAACCACTCTTGAGACGCTGAAAATCAAATTCTGTGATAAGTTGGAGACTTTGTTTGGACAGAAAACATCAGCTGATGCTATTCTGCCCAAATTACACACGTTGCATCTGTGGGGGCTACCAGAGCTAACAAGCATTCAGGCTAAACTGCCACCTCTACAACATCCCCCCATTGTCAGGCAATGCCCAAAGCTACAGCCAGTGTAAGGGAAGCTTTTCTGTTTTAAAACAAAGTTTATTTATTACCCTAGAATAAGGAAATAAGAAAAAGAACATAAAACAGAAGGAATCCTTGAGATGCTGAACAATTTTCACCTTCTGAATTCCAATTTTACAGGTTTTGTCACAATTCAGCTAATTTGATCTATGTTTAATTTTTAGAGTTCTGCTTCCAGTTCCAGCTTTTTTGGGTCTAGTTTAGGTTTTTGGTTGATTTTTTCACTGTGATTTTAGTTCAAACAATGACCATCTAGGGAACAGTTTGTCACCAATTGAGAAATATCACAAGACATTCTTTTTATGTTGGCTAATTAAGGCTAATGAGAGCCGTTCTATTTAGCAATGACTATACATGGTTGCTTGTACAGACAGCACAAAACCTAATAACAGGTATTACTATTGATGCAGGTTTGCCTCATAATAAGGAACTATGGTTCTTGGCACCTGACCAAAGCCACTGATTTCACAGGCTATCCGCATGTATGAGAATATATTGGGCCAGGACTCTCCTTGATTTGGATTCTTGACCATAGTTGACTATCATCTTTTCCAAGCTTCACTAGTAAGTATACCTAGACGTTTGATATCTGTGTATTAGTTATTGCTTGTGCCTGAAGGCACAGAGTAATAAAAAATGATAAACAATAAACATATTTGTATTCATATCCAAAATCAAATCACAAAAATAAAGGCGAAATAAATGAATTTAAGCATTGGTTGGAGTGGGAGTGAGAGGCGGTGGGTGGCAATGGTGGTGGTAGGAGACGATGGAAGTTGTGGTGGGTGGCAATGATCGTGGTGGCTGCGGCGATGGCGACAGCGGTGGAGGCGGAGGCGGTGGCGGTGGCGATGTCGGCGATGGCAGTGGTAGTGGTAGTGGTGGTGGCGGTAGAGGTAGTGGTGGGGTGGTTTCAAACACTATTTTTTTAAAAGTATTTATGAGAAATAATTCTTAAAAGTATTTTTAAAAAGTCACTGCAAACACTCCCTTAAGGTCATATTTTTCCTATTAAATTTAGGGTGTTGATATTAATCGTTAGATTAACTTTAAAGTAAAATTTAAAGCGATTTAAATCGTGAAAAATAAAAATTATTTTGTTTATTTTTTAAATTTAAATTGTAAGCTACTTTATTATATAGATATGGACATTTGTGTGCTTGAGATTCATATTTTATGTATGTCTGTAATAACAAATCTTTTACCTCAGTTCTCAGCCATTTAGTCTTTTTTTGCCTGGTTTTATCCCGATCCAATCAATCCACAACAAAGTGCAAATCTGAATTATATTGATGTCTACAAAATTCACGAAAAAACTGAAAACATCTATCTATATCATTGTTTTTGTGTGCATAAGTTCCTTGGAATGTAATTACATACTTCCAACACAAAATTTGGATACCCAAAAACATAGTTAATGGTTTTCATGCATTGGATTTTTTCCCTTTTGCATAGAGATGAGGTATGCGATTTCCTTTTTTGCATGTCATTGTTTGATTTTACTGGGAGTTGCTTGGTTCAATGACCTCAGATTAGATAATTTTAGATGAGAATGCACAAGAAAAAAAAAAGAACATTTCTCAATCGTCCATTTGTTAGAGCATCTCCAACATCTTCTACTTTAACTCTAATTTAGACTCAAATTTAAATTTGAGTCTAAATAGTCTAAAAACCTTCTCCAACCTTGGATTCAGACCCATACCAAATTAAGAAAAAACTTCTTTTGGACCCAAATTGAAGGGTTCTTCGACGACTTGTTCTCTATCTCTTCTGACCTCTCTCTTTTATGCTGCTTCCATTTCTGACTACCATCGAATTATTCACAGATCATTTAAAGACCTATTGATAAGTTTTTTCCTTTTCATTTTCCATCTTTTTGATTTTTAGTATTTTTCAAAATCCTAATCTCCCTCATCTTTCGTACTGTATAATTCATATTATATAAACCTTAAGCCTACTTATCAAATTTTGCTTTGATTTTTTCGAGTTAAATAATGTCAGTAGCACAATTTTATACGATCGATTCTTACTGAAATTTCAAGTATTCACTACTCACAAATTTAGGAAATTCAATATTTTATTTCTTCAATAATCAATTTTTATTGAAAATGATCCGTTTTTGTATTCTTCAGATCAAACGCATGTCAAAATAATTGATTTTTTTTTATATGGATTTATAGAAAAGATAAGAGATTAGAACAATTTGAGAATTTTAGAATAGTTTTTTGTTGTTTTTTTTTATTCCTAGGTGGTACTATTGTATCCATATTCAATTTTTTTTTTTTTTTTGAATTACTCATTTGTGGAGAAATATGAAAGCTTCATTTATTTTATCAAATTTAATGATTTAAATGACACACACACAAAAAAAAAAAAAAAGAGTTTTGGGACAAGAAGAGAATATTTTTAAAAAATTTGAGTTTGTTCATTGAAATACTCTATACCAAATCAAGATTTAGATTCAAATTTGAATTATGGTTGAAGATGTTTTTAGTTTTATAAACCCAATTCTCAAATGGGTAGTTTTGGTATTTTAGCTTTAGGCTTGTTTTGTAACATTGAAAAGTTATATTCTTATTTGATATTTAAGCATTTTTAGTGTCTTGTGTATTTAGAGCATTTGCTTCGTATGAAAGCAAGAAAAAGAGAGTCGGCCTTTGCAAAATTTGAATGGGCATTCAATGGCTTTTGGAAACGTCAAGGGGAGGCAGAAGACTCTAGATTCTGCATGCTCACATGGACGCCGAGTTCTGCTTGGAGAAGGAATTGCAATTCTACACTAAAGTCGGTTCTTGCTTGGAGGCGGTTGGCCATGGAGTGACCAGATTCAAGGGCTTTCGGCCGGAAACAGAGGCATATAAAGGGCAAAGAGTTGCTGCCAAAACAGAGAGTTTATGCAGAAAAACAGAGGGAAAATCAGAGAAAAAATCTGTGTTGCTGCAAAAGGAAAGCACATCAGGTGTCACCGGAACAGAAGCTCTGTTTGTGAGTTTTGAAAGTTATTTTTTGTGTTCTTGCTGAAAATTCAGATTAGCTAGAGGTGTTATTTTTTTTTTTGAAGTGAATTGGTGTATTTACTGTAGCAGATTTTTGCCCCTGTTTATGTTTGATTTTTGTTGCAATTTGAGTGATATCTATAGTAGAATTCAACCACTATTGTTTATGAAATTAGGGTCTTGTTCTTGTTGTTCTCGGTGAATTATTGCTACCACACACCTAACACCACTAACTCAACTTCCAACTTCACTTGATCTCTTGGGCAACCCATCAAAAGAGAAGATGGGAAGAGGAATTACATTACAAAAATCAAAGCAGTAGGAGAGATGTCTATCAAACATTGAGTTTGTGTACGTACGTTAGGATCCTTGTAAGTCATTCTGGTACATCTTGTTAAGCGTTGGTAGGACATCTTAAGAGAGAAGATTCCGGTTTCAAAATATCACTGCCTTCGAAAAGCAGGTGGTGGAACAAAACTCGGATCTGCCAAGGGATATTAGATAGAATCTATTGAAAAATTAGCTAAATGGGGTTCAAGAAACAACAAATGTTTCTCCATTCTCTTGCTCCAAGCTCAGCTGACGCTTGCATCAGTAATTGTTATGCCTTGCTCGTCAATTCCCCCCCCCCCCCCCCCCCCC